>JAFFZR010019092.1:0-11983 GCA_018397195.1 Lethrus apterus | reverse complement strand
ACGAGCACTTTTTCTTTAAAGTACCGACAATCCGCGGAAAGCATTCGAAGCTGTTCGTTCATGTTCGTTCGTGCGCGGATGCCGTCTACACTTCACGCACAATGTTCGTTCACTTCTGCTCATTCGCGCTCGTTCGTTAGGTGTGGACGCGGCCTAACTGTTCCTAAGCGAATTTATTTACCTACCTAAACCTAGGATGATATAAGAGAGAGGATGGAGCATAAGCCGAATTTGTTGGCAAGGGGTGTGAAGCCATGAAACGGAAGGGGAATCCGGCGCGAACGCCATATTGGTAGGTGCCACTTTTGAAATATCGTCAGGTTATTCCCATCGTATAAGGAGCTAATTGGTTTAATTTTATGTTGTATTAAAATTTGTGCATTCTTTCATAGCGTCTAATACTTTTCCTGCGCAAATACTTCCTCACCTGATACTCCCACGCTTCAAAATTTATGAATAAATTCGGCGCTCTCTATTCCAAAATTTCCCTAACTATTGTTGGTTGAGTAACTTTAATATATATATAAACAAGGCTTCTACCTAATTACAACACTGCAATACTCTAATGCAAAAATTTAAGAACATTCCAAACGATAACCGCTACAAAAGTGGCACCTACCAACATGGCCGGCCAGCTTCATTTTCTGACGCTAATGCTCCATGCCCTCTCTTATATCATCCTAGACCTAAACATGTTCAATATCGTACACCGTACGAAAAATTTTAAACATTATTTTATGTTACATTTTACTGTTCAAATATCATCCTAAAACAGCAAAGCACAAAGTTATTTAAAAAATACTGTTATACAATATGTGGGTGTATGTTTGTTTATTATTACAAATATTTTTGTTTAAGTAATTTTATAAAAACCATATTTTCGCCTATGGACTTCAAATTTATTAATAATAGTAGGTACCTTCGTCTATTATTAACGTTAAGACTAATAGCAAAAGCCAAGTTGTATATAGGGAAATCTTGCCTTATCCTTATAAGTTATAATAAAAAATAAAACAATATGTAAAATTCATAATTTATTTTCAAAACTAAACACATTACAATTTTTTATTTCTTTTATTTTCTTCTAATTTACCAACAACATGAGACAATTCTTTCAATATGTCATCTGAACCCAAATTAAAATCATGATCTGCCCAATACTGCTTAAGTTCGTTCAATACAAGTCCCAAAAATTTTCCACCGGCAACTCCTTTGTCTCTCAACATATTTCCAGTAACTGGAAATTTGGGAATTTTCCATTCCTCAAAATCTTTTAAATATGGCGAATTGTTATACTTCAACACTTGTATGACATATTCGCGCATTTCGGAAGCTTTCGATTGGTTTTTCAAAACCAATTTTTGATACGGTAATAAAGGTTTAGGAGATGGCTTGAGTCCCCTATGTTCAACAATAAATAACATCAAATCTCTTTCAAAAGCAGAAAACTTTAAACGATTATGAATTGCCAAAGCTTCCTCTTGAGTGTTAAGTAAACTAGATAAGAGTGTTATAGCAAACAGTTTGTGTGTTTTGCTCCTATTCCACACTGATTTCAGTTCATCAACGTTACAATTTTGAGGTAGACCTTTCAATAAAAAAAAAAATGGAAATGACGAATACAATAATGACATACGTACCTATATACGAAGAAATACTACATTCTATTATTGTGAGCATTAGTTCCCCTGCAAAATTTCCTTCTAATATCTGTTTAAGTTCTAACCATATTCTTTCACCGGATATTTTTTGTAAACCGGAAGCATTACTACGAATTGCTTCCAATATAACGTCCTCATGACCATCAGGCTTGTTAGCAATACGTCCATAAAACCTAAAATATCGAAGAATCCTCAAATAATCTTCTTGAATTCTTGTTACGGCATCACCAACAAATGCAACTCTTTTCTTCTGTAGATCATCGTACCCATAAAAATAATCATATACAGAACCATCTATTCCTAAATAAAAATAAAACAGCATACAAATTATGACTTTTTAAAAACTTATACCCAAAAACATAGAATTTATGGTCAGATCTCTTCTGTTAGCATCCAAAAACCAGTCAGTTGTATATTGCACTTCTGCATGCCGTCCATCTGTTATGACATCAATCCTTAATGTGGTCACCTCAAAATTTTCCTTGTCATTAATACGAGGTGTTATTGTTCCATGTTTCTCTCCTTTCATGTTAATCATTCGAATATTTTCATCTATAAACATTTTTTTCATTTGATCAGGAGTTGCAGTTGTCGCAAAATCTAAATCTTTCGGGCGATTTCCGATTAACAAATCTCTTTTTAAATAAGTTTTATTAACACAAGTTATTTTTCAACATCATATACACACCTAACTGCTCCACCAGCTATACGTATCTCATAATTATAACGTGTAAACAACGAAACTAAACTATTTAGTTCTTCAGTAAAAATCGACTTAAATTCAGGAGAGTTTAATTTAGTTATAATAGGATTTTCTCTGTGTTTCGGTGCTATGCTTTTCAATATATTCATCCTCAAAGCGGGTGTAAAAGTCTGCAAGCTATGTAAGATTAAATCATGCAATGTGGAATTTTAAAAATTACTTCGAGTTCAAATGTCTTGCTACGGAAAAAAATTCTTTATGTATCACAAAAATTCTTTTGAATATCATTTTTTAATAAAATACATGTTTTGGTTATGTCCCGTTTTTAAAAAGTAATACCAATGTCAAAAAAAATAAATATAAAAATTATTATAATTAAATACAAGCCTTGGTATATGTTTTATATGTAGTAAAAGGTTACAAAATGGTTATAAATAACAATCTAATTCATATAAGTTTTCATTTAAATATTTTTAAAAAATTGTATTCACCAAATTGAAGGTACGCCAACTACATAATACAAAATCACCTCTAAAAGCTAGTGCTTTTTAATCGCATAAAATGTTACGTATCGTTTCTTCGTCGTATCGTATCAGTGATGATAATTATTAATAATAGTGTTCAATATTAAAATTAAAATAAACTGTGAAGTCAAATTTTTAAATATGCTGTTGGTAATAATAGTACATAATAGGTTTGGTATCGAACTTCATAGTAAAGAATGAATTACATTTTCCCGCTATTTCAGAATTTGTAGTCTGTAAATTTATAACAGAAAAGAAGGTGTAAATGAGCTCTGAGATGGAGTCTCCCAACTCTCACAAGTTACTTTGCAATGACGACATGATTAGTTTAAGAGAAGAGTATATACAATACTTCCAGTTTATAGGACAAGCACCTTCCGAAGATGTAATTAATAAATGTAGGTACATTTTATAAGTAATTAATTCAAATGTTATACATATATATTTTATAGGTATAGAATTGGGTGAACACTACAAACTTTGTCCTGAAAAAATTGTAGAACAATGGCATATATTTAGCCTTACGGAACTGAAAGAAGCACCAGTTAACCTAGAAGGAATTGAATTGATGGAACGAAAAGGTCTTTTATATAATGTGAATGATCTACCGGTTTTCCCCGAGACTGAATCTGAACCTGAGTCTATGATTTTTACAGAGTATCCTTCATAAAAGCATAATAGGAAAAAAAGGCAAATTTCATGTATAATTTTCTTAATTGTAATATAGAGATCATATGTCCTCATTGACCATAAGTTCACCAAGTGTAAAGGTAAGAAAAAAGTTATGCATAATTACTGCATTTTCGATTATCTCAGGTAGAAACGTTGCCTCCATTTTTCTCAGCTTCTCTTCACAGTTGAATGCACCTAATTTTTTTAATCATGATGTTTAGTTTTACTGTATGTTAAACGTCTATGAGTCAGAAGAAGACAAAAGATGCGCATCATGTCGATTCTGTGCACTTGCGCAAAAGTCTTGTAACTTTTCTGAGAAGTTTTCAAGGTTGCCAAAGAAAACGGCAGCCATTTGTGAAATCTGTAGAAGACGCTTGTCTTTTGTTTGTGTTTGCATGCGTTATTTTCGTCGAATTTGAGGGCGCTAAACGTAAATATCTGACCGGAACATTTCCACCTGTTGCTTCTGCGTTCGCGGCTACTTTTGTGATTATTTACAGTGTAAAATTTCGTATTTCCGTTGAACAATGATCGTTCTAGTGTAAACAACCTCTACACGATTTTGTTTTTATACTTTTTTCACAATATAGTGTGTGCTATGTTATTTTGTTTAATTCATTTGTTTGTTAGAAACAACGTTTGTCAAAAAATATTAATGTGTATTCGTGATTTTTTGAGTTTGTAGATTTTCTTTTTTTTTTGTTGTCCTAAGTGGGTTTGGATTTGGTGGTACGTTTATTTTCGTGACTAGATCCACACTCATTAAGGAAGACAAAAGTCTACTGAGTTTTAATTTTCATTGTTTAATTCATCTTCGCTAAGCAGACTTGCATAGGCAAGTATGATCTAGATTACGTTTATTTGTTCGTGACTAGATCCATACTCGTCTATGCATGTTTGTGAAATGTACTACGGACAAGAAGAATTAACCTGGAGTATTTTGTTTAATGTTTACTTTATGTATGTGTTTGTATATTTGTGTTAAATAAATGTTTTCATATTCCAACTATAATTGTTCCGTTAGTTATTGAAAGTATTTTTTATTTTATGGAGCTTTTTAAAATTTTTACGTATATCCATTGGAAATTAATGTAATTTGAATTATAGAATTGGTTAAACAGCCAAATTGTTTGTTTCTTTTTTGTTAATTAAAATTATTTTTAATATTTAAAAACTGTATGTTTGTTGAAGTATTGTAATCACTTCATATGCAATTGTTTTCCTAAGTAAGTAGTCATAATTGTTTGCCGATTTAATCAATCGGCAAACAACCTTTTGCAGAAAATGAAGTAGGTAATTAAAATAATAATAAATGGTTCTAAATACTAAATGAAAGTGAAAAGGTGGTTTTCAAAAGAATTAAGAAATTGATATAAATGCACATAGAAAAGCTGATAAAAAATGGTAGCAATTTGTAAATCTACATTACCAAATTTAATATTTATAATAATTTGATCTAAGATATAGGTATCTCTACTGCTTTAAATTCTTCATAACAATATGTACTGTTTTAATAAAAAAAGAAAAAAAAATTTTCATGACATGCAATTCACATGGCAAGATGTAATGGACAACTGAAAATTTTTATCAATAAGTATACATATTTGTTTTCATTCCAATCATGGGACACAACTGTTAAATCAACAATATTGTCAAAAAATCCTAAATGAGGTTTCAAGGTTTTGTCAATAAATTCATTACGACTAGATTTAGTTTTACTAAATCCATATTAAAAAATATGGGGTTTTCCACACTTTGAAACAGTTTTTTTCTCTTCACTGTTACCGTTCTCCAGTTTCTCATTCTTAGCTTGCTTATCGTCGATCACCTTCTCAGGCCATCCCGTGTTCCCTTTTCATTATCATTCCTCCTATTATTATTTTTGTGACTTCGTTCCTGCAACCTATATACATCTATGTAGTTTTTTATCCCCCATATACATCCATTATATTTTTTGTTTGGGATATGAGGAGACTAAAAGGGTAGTAAGAGAAGACCAAAATAAATATGTTTTCTTAGTAAACTTTTGACCAAAACACAGTAACCAGAAAGTTATAGCAAGTTAAAGTTAAATTGATTAATGAACATTCTGTACAAACTATGCTAGTAACTGACATTTTAAATTTAAATTGTAAAATGTAAAATTTAAAAAATTATAATAATTTGAAAACATAAAAGTAGCAGCTATTGAATTGTTTTTAAAATGCTTAAATTAAAAAAAAAACACTTATTCCTCATTAATATCAGTGGTATTCAAAAAGTGCTGCGCGTTAATTTTTAAAAATTTTAAACTTTCTTATTATTGATCTTTGGTCAAAAGTTTACTAAGAAAAAATATTTATTTTGATCTTATATTACTACCTTTTCAATCTCCCCCGTACGTTATGAATCACCCTGTATATATCACAGTGGGTTGGTTAATAGTTTTATATATTTTTATTTCTGTTGCTTTTGTAAGGCCTTTGGCTCTTAGTATTCTTGTAGTATCAGGGCGATACAATAATTATATCTTAAAATTCATAATGAATGAGACGACATGGGTCACTCGGAAAGCTTTAGCAGAGTTAGAGACTGAAACATTGTCAAATTCGAATTGACGCGGTTCCTGCCTGGATACAAATAAAAAGTCTTTCTATTTTGTTTCAAATTTTAATGGTTTGTATCTTAAAAAAATGGTAATCATCATAGTTAGAAATAAATTTTGTGTTTTATATATACTATTAAATTTTTTTATTTCCAGTCTCACGACCATGTAAAAGACGAATCGATAGTGGATGAAAATTCATCGTTTGAAGAAAATTCTAGTGTTTCTTCAATCACTGATGAGTAAGAAGCGTACATAAGTAAAACTCATCAGACTATTCTTTATTTGCGCAGGACCGATTATACTCAGACTTCTTATAGTGATAGAACCGATTCTGGTAATATAAAAGTAACTTACGGTAAACCTATTCAATATTCGAGGCATAGTCAAGAAATTGTACCTGTAAAATTACATTTTGAAGAAGAATGGTACACAGAAAAAAAATACAAGTACTTGTATACTACTTGCAGTCAAAAAGCACTGTATTTCGATTTCATGATGGAAAAACTTGCACACCGTATAATAAAGAAGAATTTCCTTGATCAACCTTTGTCATTCAGTAATTTAACTGTAAGTTATATAACATCACGTTTAAAATATTATTTTTATAATTGTTATCTTTAAAAATATTACCAGTAATTTTGAGAAAAATACGCACATGATTTTATTTTATTATCAAGTATTGAAGATTACATTAATTTATAAAAATAGGGATACATAAAATAAAAAACATTTTTGAAATAACTTTTGTCCTTTATAGACAGATGGAAATATATTTGGTCGTATAGGAGCGAATAATATGAACAAATTGAATTCGCAAAATGTAGTATTAGAAAGTGCTCGTAAACCTAACAATGGAAAGGTGATAACCGTAGATATAAATCAAACCAACGGTTACAGTTTATTTCCTGGGCAAGTAGTTACAATAAATGGTACAAATATTGGAAGTTCGTTTATAGCAAACAAATTTTATGATGACGCCTCGACAGATTTTATTGAGGAATTGCAAAACTGGCCTGGTATAACAATTATTTCTTATTTATATAATCGGATAATAATTATACTTTTATAGAAAATTTACAAGTAATAGTAGCAGCTGGACCATACACATTGTGTACGAATTTGTCATATGAACCACTTCAAGATCTTTTAAAATATGTAGTTGAACACAAGCCGCACGTATTAATTTTGATGGGACCATTTGTAGATGAGAGCCACATTCAAATAGATGATATAACTGATTCATATGATTCATATTTAGAAAGTCTTATTGATAACATTATGGGATGTTTGAAGGAGTAAATTGCCAAATTATTTTTAAATATTACCTAATATTTAGATTTTTAGTTTACCAACACAAGTTATTTTAATATCTTCATACAAAGACATCAACCATCATTTAGTATATCCAACTCCAGTATACAATATTAAAAGAAAATATCCAAACTTAATTTGTGCACCAGATCCATGTATGTTGAACATTGATGGTTTAATTATAGGTGGCACCACCATTGACATTTTATTTGATTTAACAAAAGAAGAAATATCTAGGTAACATTTGTTTACTTTTTCAATTTCTACTTTCATATTAAAATTTTCTAGGAAGTGTAAAAGTAACAGATTGGTTCGATTAGCTTCACATCTAATAAATCAACGTTCATTTTACCCATTGTATCCTACGAAAGCGAGCATAGATCATGAATTACTCCTACATTACTGTATGATGGATGTTATACCCCATATATTAATATTACCGTCGGTTCTTCACCGTTTCATTAAAGTTACAAATGGTTGTGTTGTCATAAATCCAGAACGACTGACTAAAAATTACATAGGAGGTACATTTGCTGTAATTAATGTTTCACCTCGTAACATACCAGGTTCTATGGAAAATAATATCTATTGTGAAATTAGAAAAATTTAATATTTTCTTCTACCTGCTATGTTTACATATCAAAATAAATATTTATTCGATATGACAGAGTTTTATTGATTTATGAAATGTTTGAAATAAAAAAATTTAGTATGACCCCTTCACTGTATGTGCACTAATTTTGTTAGTATTGTGCTGCAGATGTGATATACAGGATCTTCTATAAATAAGTACAGATATTTTAATAGGTGATACCTGACCATAGCCTAAACCTAAATGTGCAAAAACGGCGGTCGTACATTGAAGGATGTAGTTTTGAACAATATAGTTTTGACTCCGGTCCTGACTACTGCAGTCAGCCAGTACAATATTGCTCTGCGCCGAATATTATTTTGGTCGACTGTGAGTCGCCGTTGTTAAGATACGAAAGCTTAAGGCTGTTTCACAATTACTGATTCAAGAAAAATAAATAGCTTGATTTCAAATTATATAATTATAAAATAACCATACATATTCTGATTGAACGCATTAGATTTAAAATTCTTCGTTAGTTATGAAAATTCATTTTATCGGCCCGAAATTCGATCGAAAATAAATTGTGTATCACCCATTACGAACGAAGTTGTCGTTGTCATACGTTCAAAACGGTTTTGAGAGCTGTTAGTTTGTGTTTAGTTCACAGCTTTCAGTATGCAAGATTTAATAGATAATATATTTGTTTACCGGCAATACCATGAAACATGTCATAAAAATAGTTTTAAGAACGGTTAAAGAACTCGAGACTACGGTAGTTTGATAGGATTTTGGAAGGTTATGAGCTTCGTGAAAAGCAGTAAATGGTCTTTATCGATATTATAAAGAATAAAGCTGGATTCAGCAGGCCAGCTACTACAACACTACTAGCTCTTTTGCAAATTACTTTAAAGAATAAATCATACGAGAAAGTGAATATGCACCCACAGTTGCAATTTATGAATCCTTTTACAAGGAACTAGTTTTTACGTAGATCGGAATGGTGGATGATCAGTTATTTGGGCCCTACGTGTTGTCAACACACTGGATCGTAACGTGTTGGATGTTAACACTCATGGCCCATTCTAAATCACATTCATTATCTAAAATTAAGGCTTCCTTGGCTCTAAGTGAAATTCTAAACCCAGAAGTTAAAGTATTATCATAAATTGATGCATTTACACAATGTCAGATGCTTACATCTATCACACAAAGCTTCAAGTTTATATAATAACTTTGGTTATTATGAACAGTAAATATCATGAATAATAGGCAAAAGGAATGTACATAATTTTTATGCAGCACTTTAAGTTTTTAATGTTAATGTTGCATTTAATACTACATTTCAAATAATAATAGTCTTTATTTTGCTTTTATATTTAAAACAATTTTTTAGTACAATAAGTTAATACATTTAAATAAATCAAAAAATTATATGACCATGGTATCACAATCGTGATACCATGGTCATCACACATTTAACAATTGAAAACAGTAATTTCAGTTACAAAAGTAAACATGCTTTCATGTACTAACTGGTTTACGTGTGAAAAAACGACATTGTTTTATGTTGTACTTATTGCAATGATTGTAACACTGTTATAAAAGCATGTTCCATTTTAGAAGACCACGTTGACATACATACTACAATTAGGAAACTTATTTGATCAACATGCATCTATTGACAAATCTTGTGACTGTCTCATCGATAACTCTATCAACATTGTACTCTTATAATTTGCATTTTAAGATCTACATATGCAAAAAATATGATAAGTCGTTGAATTTGCCTTTCTTACAATTACATTGTAATTAATGTCTTGATAAAGATTTTCACTAACAGGCTACATAAAATATGGAATAAATGACGATCATCTTGAATTAATATTTCTTCCACCAATTGTCAGATGTAGTTGAAGAATTTTTCTCCATGATTCAATTTCTACAACATTAATTTAAAAAATAATTAATAACCATAACAGAATACCTTATAAACTTAAAATAATAGAAGATAAGAAAATTCAAATGTTATTATCTGTATCTAGAGGAATAGATGGTTAATAAAAGAATCTTCAACAAATAAGAAATATGAACACTACAAACATAAATAAATATGTACTTTATGATAGCAATTTAAAGGTACGTTTGGGATATTAAATTAATTGGTGACACATATGCTGCTTTCCATTTGCATGAAGTCTCAGATATTCTCACCTCACTTATTTAGACTCACTTAAGGGACCGTTCTATTCATTTCAGCTCAGATCAATTAAGTGAGTTTCATGTGAGCCTGGTGAGCATTTTCAAACCATGTTCAGATAAGTGAGTGCGGATTAGCAAGTGGTGGGAGACAAAAAGTTTGGTTAGGTTTAAAGTTTGCAGGTTATTTTGTCTTTAATTTCCTTTTTTTTTTTATTTTTAAAATACCTTACGAAATTAAGAGGCCTAGTGAAGGATGAGTAATGATCTGTCATCAAAACACTAAAATAAAATCAAATTCATTCTGTTTGATGTACTTATTGCTACAATTCTACATTCACATCTATTTACCTGCACAATATACTTGTCTCTATTTAGTGAATGCATCTTGTATTGGTAGATTATCATTTATTATTTAAACCAAAAGGCGTAGGTTAGGAATCATTGACAGATTAACCGTTGATTAACAGTAGTAAATGTGTAAAAACTGAGCAAACAGTTCCATTTATACAATTGAATAAACTGAGCTAGTATAGAGATGAGCGTCTCATCTCATATAACTGAGACGAGACAAACGGCAAAAGGAAATCAGCTAATGTATTATAACCTTTATTTCAACATAAATTGTTAAATAAAAATAAAAACATTTAAAATTGTTATTAAAATAGTTTAATAACAAGTGTTTAAAATGTTATATACATATTAGGTCTGTTTGGTATCCTGAACTGGTGCAGGAAAGTGTACACTAAAAGGTGCAAGAGGTGTAAGAAGTGTAGCTCCACTTTATTACTTTTTAAATGAACAAACAAACGACTTTAGTGCAATGTGACCCGTCAGCTATCAACTTAATTTGTTCATAGTAAAATAATTTATTGTATTAATTATAAATAATATAAATAAATAAATAAATAAATATAAGAATGAATGAAGACAAAATTTGTGTTATTGACGAGTTTTTTTTTTGCGTTATACTACAATTGCCTTGTCAGTTTTTCCAGTTCCAGTTCCAACTTATCCATGTTCCAAACCATTGTTAGTCTCCAAATGGTAGAGGCGCTGATACACCATGTATCATCTTTTTTTACCTTTACGTACACTTCTGAGAAAACTATATAGGTATGTCGAATTAAAGAATTATACTGATTATATATCGTTGTCATAGTTACAATAACAAAAAATTGAAATTTATGACATATTTAAATAAGTTTTCATGTCTTTTCGTATTCTCTAATAGCGTTTCTTTAAATATTATTTAATATCGTTCCTTTTTGTGTTAAGTTATTTGTCTACAAACAGGAAACGAACAGCATAAACGGAAATATATGGAGCAGAGGAAAATTGTGAACAATTTTTGTAGAACTAAAAAAGAACAAATTAATAGAGTTGTTGAAGGAAAGGATAGAAGAGAAATAGCAGAAACAGCACTTCAGATATTTAAACAAGCTAAAAAAGTTTATTTAAAACGGATTAGAAAGTAAATTTTCTTTGTTTATAACACCTTGGCACAGCGCAAGGTGCTGATTAACTTCGCTCCGCAATTAAACTCAGTAATTTGAGAGATGAAGTGCTGAAAGGAACGTTGGAAAACTTTTTATCAAAAGGATGGCAAGTGGATGTTAAAATAAAAAGTGAAATACAAAGCCTTACGGACAAAATCGACATTTTAAAGAACAAAAGTAAATGAAGGAGTCTCCAACAAAAGAACTTCATTGATTCAGACCTTACGAAAAAAGAATAAGGAATATAAAAAAA
>JAFFZR010019091.1:0-15764 GCA_018397195.1 Lethrus apterus | reverse complement strand
ATTGAACATTTTTTCGTATCTCTAGCAGCAATGGAGTTATCGAGGAAATACGCTTAAGTGGCCCACCTGTATATCCCAGTAACCTTTATTTTTTTCATCTGTTTTCATCTGTGATTAAATTTTTTGTAGCTCTTTCCGTTAATTTGTTATAAGGCTTCAAAGTTGAACTTTTAAAAACAACACATCCATTAGTACATTTAACGTATAACTTTGAACCCTTGTCATAAGGTGTTATGGGTTGAATCTAAATATTATGTTTGTTTTATTAGCTAACAAGAATACCTATTTGCTATGTAAAGGCATAATTTCGGCTCTTTATAGTTAATAACTGTTTTAAATTAAATGGAGAAGGGAAGGGTCTTCTTGCCGCCGCTTTGAATTTACGATTTTTATATTCATTGAAGTGTCTACTTTAAGAATCCGCAATAAAATCTTGCCCCAACTTGCCCCTTCTGAAAATATTAGGTTTCTAACAGAGCGCTGCGTAATAGTAGTTACGCAGGAATGAGCATTGGAGTATATAGATAGGTACATATTTTGCTATTTATGTTATTAAATTTCTCTGTATCGAACTATTTATTAATTAAGTAATGTAAGTACAGGCAGGTAATATTTATAATAATAATAATAATATGTGGTAACTGTGGTTCGCTGCAATAATAACATTTAACTTTAACGAAAAATATTATTTTTTTTGTGGTTATGATTAGTTTACGATTTGAAATTATCAATATTTTGCACCCGTTTCCGTTTATATTCAAAGCTCACTAACTCGGGAAGTAATGATCAGAATTCAAAAATTCAAACACATCTGTAAAGCCCATCGATTGCTCTTTCATTTGAGATACCACGCGATGGGTTATTCCATTTCAAATTTTTGGGGAGGTATTCGTGGGGGCGCAGGGGTAAACGTCAAATGTGTGAATCATAGGTCAAGCCGTTTCCCCCTTGACATATAAGTGGACCTATTTTCGGAAATTATTAATTTCCTTTTGGTTTATGAAATATCTCAGGCGGATCGTTTTCAAAAAATCACCTGTATGTATACAGGGTCATTCACGAAAGTGGTTCGTTAGAACTTTTCCGTGTTCCAAAAATATATCAACTCTAATAACTTGGAATTATAAGCTACACCAACTGATCTCTTATTCTAAATTATTGGCGCTCTAGTATCACTTCTGGTTGTACCGGAAATGCATACCAACATTTTTTCATCGTTTTTCAGATTCTACTCAGAATTCTACACCAAAACTTATAAGGCTATCCTATACTAAAATCTAGCCGTTTTGGAGTTTTTTGTTGTTTTAAATAAATTTTACCAATTTCAGTGGTATATTGAAAATTCTGTATTTCCGGAAGTATTGCACTTGAAATCTTCATTTTTGGCATTTTGTTAGTTGATACCATGGGCAACGGAATGGTGATGTTAAATTTACCAGGAAGTATACAGGGCCGCTTAAAATTAGCGACAACTTCCAACAACTTCAAATCAGTAAAAATTATTTTTTTTTAATGGAACCCATGTATATTACTGCATTTTTAAATGCGCTTAGTAATTCTGCGTCGATTGTTATAAGGCATACAACCCTAATTTTTCTAATAGTTTTTGAGTTATAAGCAGTTTTCTAAATAATTCCCCTACTTCAACTTTCAAATTATTGACTTTAATTGCGGAGCGAAATTAATCAGCACCTTCCGCTGTGCCAAGGTGTTATAAACAAAGAAAATTTAGTTTCTAATCCGTTTTAAATAAACATTTTTAGCTTGTTTAAATATCGGAAGTGCTGTTTCTGCTATTTCTCTTCTATCCTTTCCTTCAAGAATTCTGTTAATTTGTTGTCTTTTTTAGTTCTACAAAAATTGTTCACAATTTTCCTCTGCTCCATATATTTCCGTTTGTCCTGTTCGCTTCCTGTTTGTAGACAAATAACTTAACACAAAAAGGAACGATATTAAAGAATATTTAAAGAAACGCTATTAGAGAATGCGAAAAGACATGAAATATTATTAGTGTCAAATTCTTGGTTGATTATAATACTTATCTTTTTTTTCTTTCTTGAGCGTGCAACCAAATTGAAACTCGAGTTGTGCAATAAAATATATTTATTACAACACACCAAATATAATAAATATAAAAATGTGGTTCGTAATCTTTATCAAGCAATAAATATATTTGACATTTGTTATGTTTTACTATGGAAACCTTTTTATAAAAATAGTTTACTATGAATTTGTTCCATCAATTAGTTCAAAAGGTTGAAATATTTAAACATATTAAATAAAAATATTTATTGCACAACTTGCGTTTTAATTGGTTGCACGCTCAAGAAAAGAAAAAAAAAAAAAAAGATAAGTATTCTATCAACCAAGAATTTGACACTAATAATTTTCAATTTAATAATATCTTAAGAAACCTATGCAGTATTTTCCAAATTGACACTCCTTTTATGGTAATATTAGTCTATGCAAAGATTTTATTTAGAAAAATGCGTTTAATTATTACTGTTGGGTTTATTTGTAAGATTTTTACGAATACACGTATTGAAAATATTATAATCCTTCTTTCAAAACAAATCGTTTTATCCTTAAGCTTCTTGTTTTATTTTAGAATGTTAATGGCTACATTCATTGAACCTGATAATAATCGTTAGTTCAGAGCAAAGCTTCCAATGTAAATTCCTAAGTAACTGGTTTTATTTGCACAATCTGAAACATTCCCAAATATAATTTTAGATGTCGTATTTAATATATATATATTTATCGTACGCGCAACATAAATATATTTTCAATAGAGGCGCCCACTTATTGCGGAACGCGGAGAATATATTTAAACTAAAACATTTTGAGTACCTAATATTTTAGTAAAGATCGCAATTTACAAATGTAAATAAATATTTCGTATTAAAAAAAAGTACTATAAAACGAAATTCAGAAATAAAAGCGAAAATAAAGCTTTTCTCGAATTCTTCGTTTTTAATGTTTTGCACAAACATCTTTTTGTTTTTCTACGTATATTTCGATAATTCCACGATACGAGAATTTTAAACAATCTACACGGACATGAAACATTTTTGCTGCCAATTACCTGTCACTTTTGAGTAATACTGATTCTGCAGATCTTGTTGCTTTCAAATTCATCAAGCGTTATAAAAATCTCACTAAGTAATTGAGCAAAATTTGCCTGAAGAAGACAACAGGATAGAAATGAAAGGAACACAGACAAGATCAAGAACCCATTACATGAAACTTCGAAATGATAATTTGACA
Source organism: Lethrus apterus (assembly GCA_018397195.1). Lineage (NCBI taxonomy): Eukaryota > Metazoa > Arthropoda > Insecta > Coleoptera > Geotrupidae > Lethrus > Lethrus apterus. The sequence goes on along the minus strand of JAFFZR010019091.1, from coordinate 12,497 downwards.
ATTGGATAAAACGCGTTTGTAATTAGCAAACCTCAGTGCATTAGACATAACAATATTCACAGTACTGTAACAGTAACATGTCTAAAAAAATAATTGCTTACTAAATTCGTAGCAGTGTTATTTTTAAAAAGAATTTAATGGATTTAATTTAAAAATATTTTTGAAGAGTTGGGAAGGTCTTTACTGAGAAGAAAGTTGAATGAAAACTTAAATTAGATTGTAGGATTGACCAAATAATAATTTTCTGGGATACAACGCTGAAGAAGAACGAATGAAAAAATATGGATTTTGCAGTATAAAGTCATTGAAGACGATTTTTGTCACGAAAATGATTTTGAAGAAAACAGGACAACTAGAAGAAATATTAGGTTGGGTTGTAACGTAAAACGTGAATAAATTTGCTAGATAAAATTTGTATCACAGTTTTGATTTTTTTTTAATTTCTTTTAAGAATATTTTTGAAGAGTTGGGAAAGAAAATTTAGGTTAGGTTGTAAATTTGGCAAAATAATCACTTTCTAGGATAAAACGATGAAGAAGAAAAATGAATTAACTAAGAAGAAAGAAAATATGGATTTCTAGCGTCGAGTTATCGAAGAGGACCTTTGAAGAATCAGGAAAGTGATTTTGTAGAAAACAGGACAACTGAAAAAAGAATTAGGTTAAGTTATAACGCAAAACATGAACGAATTTGGAAGAAAAAAATTATTATGGATTTTTTTTCAATAATCAATGAACTTCATTTAAAAAGTCTGGAAAGACGTTACTGGGGAAAAACTTGAACGAAATCTTGGGTTGGATTATATAATTGACAAAATAATCATTTTCTAGAACACATTGATGAAGAAGAAAGAATGAATGAACTTGGAAGAAAATATAGGTTATTCGGTATAAAATTTCATAAATTTTAGGAATATTTTTAAAGAGTCGTGGAAGAAAAAACTTGCAGAAAAAGTTAAGTTAGGTTGAAGAATTTGCAAAATAATCACTTTTTAGGATTTTAGGAACTGAAGGAGGATAAGGTTCGATTCTAATGTAAAATATGAATGAATAAATATTTCAGTAATTGCGCTTGAAGAAAATAGGACACCTAGAATAAGGATTAGATTGGGTTGTAAAATAAAACTTGAATGATCTTGGAAGAAAATGTTTGAGTATATTTTAAGAGTTGGGAAAAAGGTTTTTAAGAAAAAACTTTCAGAAAAAGTTAGGTTACTTTGTGAAGTTAGCAAAATAATCACTCTCTAGGACAAAACGACGAAGAAGAAAAATTAAACATTTTTCAGCAGAAAGTTATTGAAGAGAACTTTTGAAGAGTCAGAAAAGAGGTTTTGAAGAAAACTGGAAAAAGGATTAGGCTGGGTTGTAAAAAAAATTGATTTGGAAGAAAAATTGCCATCTTTTATCATTTTAACAATTCATTGTCTCAAACCTAAAATATTGCGATGTTAGTTACCAATTAAGTAACTCAATCGGTTAAATAATTTTTAGGTTAAGTAGGTTAACCTATTGCAATAAATCTTTAACTTGACTAGAAACCTAATTTAATAAAGTGAAAAATTCTATCTTAAGTAAATCAATTGGATTATTTTTAGGATTAGGTTGGATCATGTTATTAAAGTTGGATTCCTTTGTTTTAGGTTGTATTAACATTATTGGTTCAAGTTAAACAATGAACATTTTTTTAGTTTATCAAGAAAAAATCGATGGAAATTATAATTTGCATCGATTTTCGACATATAATTACATATAATAATTATTATATGTAATCACAATTGGGCACTTTACATAGATACTTTACATAGATATGAAAGGCTTGTGTAGGTGTCTTCGGATGCAAGAAATCTGAGAGTAATAGCAAACAGTTCTTGAATAGGAATACACTTTCTCATGTTTGAAATCACAGGTAAGGCCTGTGAGGCCTTTATAATATTTTGTCCCATTGCTTCATAATTTACATTCTTGATACTGTTTTTATACGTTAATAGAATATATTTGTAATATAATTTGCAAACAAAATGTTTAGGATTATTTTTGTCCACATGGTATAATAGTACCCATGTCATACTTCTCTTATTACTATTAAAACCAAAACAATCTCCAATTTCACACGGAATGTGTAAATACCATAAAGTTTTACTCGCGCCGACCAATATAAAACATAAAGTTGCAACATCGACTCGCGAGTAAGCAATTTGTTAAGTGTTTTAGCACATTTCATGGTAATAACGAATTTCTTTCTCGTTTATATGTCAGCGAGGCATCCTAGATTTCACTGGTCGACGATTTGTGATTTGTTTGTTTGTGATATTCGGCCAGGGTGTCCTGACCTTTCTTTATTTAGTGATTCACAAAAATTCGAAATATTTTTACGTTTACGTGTTATGTAATTTGTGTATAAATATAATAAATGCGAAGGCAATTAAATTTTACAAGCAGTAAATATATAATTGACATCGTTGAAATCTTCACTTATTAAATTACTGTCCGTCACAGTCTATAGATTTCTAACATTTTATTTGCAGTACTTAAAATTTATTTTGTGTGTAAGCATTAAAAAGATATATAAAATACATAAATAGTCGAATATTTGTATTAAGGCCAATGTTACAGACAATAAGCTTCTTTTGAACACGTTCGATTTATTTTATTTTCGCACTGACCTTGGAAATATCAAACTTGGGGCAGAAAGCTCTCTCACAAAAGGATTAAACGTAAAATTCGACTTCACGACGACTGCTTTTAACAAACATTCTAAGTAGATTTTCCTTGAAAACTTTTGCTTAGAAATGTCAAGTTTATATTTAAATCAATCGATATTAATGGTACATTTGCGAAAGACCATCATATTTCTTTGTCATGTTAACCTATTGAAAGCTTAGTCACATTTCCATACACGTACCGCTTCTGCAGATATCAGTTTAGAACATGCATCTCAATTCTCAGTACTGAATGCACATGCATCTCAATAGTTAGTTTTCTTTGTGTATTTCCATCTGGACGCTTTATACGATGCGGTACTTTAAATTTGAAATTTTGTTATATATTTTTTTTAAATGTCAAATAATTAAAAGTTATAATAAACATAAAATATTTTTAATTTACTTTTGATATATAAATTATTATTCAATTAATAAATTAATTAAGTTACTAGAAATCCATACAAAATTTAAATCAAAAATCCCTGATTTACATTTCATTCATATCAATGCTTTTAAGACAATTTGTTTAGAAATTAAGTACTGTATTTTTCAGCCTTTTTTGTAAATTCTTGTACCTATTGTTGCTTTTTAATATATTATATGTTGTACATCGTTTCTGTCTTTGATTATGTTCATAATTTTATGGATTGTGTAATAACGCGCTGAAAGAAAATAAAATGTTATGTTATTGGCTCTTTAGAAAAAATTTTATATTACTGTCCGGTTCACATACCTTGTTTAAATGAAGAAGAAAAACAATTGAACAATATGCAATGCAACAAATTGAAAAATATAATCGAATTTATTTATAATATTTAAAAAATTGACGTAAATACAAAAAAGGAACGACCTATTATTGTAAATGCGTTCCTTAAATCCTTTGAATTTAATTATCAATTCTCTCAGTAGCGTTTATAAATAATTTTAATATTATGCCACGTAAATACGACGGAAAATTTCTAGATTGTCATCTGTCACGGTAAAGTTTCCGTGACATTAGGTAAGAAATTACCACGCTCTGAAACTTGCCGTCGAGGTACGCCGTTTCAACAAACCTTCCCGATCGTAATAAAAACGTTCAGTTTCATTTGTTTGGATTGGAAAGCTACCGGCGTAATGTCCACGTCTGTAACATTTAAAGGTCATCGTTTCTGTTTCGTACTGTAATAAAAAATCCAAAATTAAGCTAAAATAAGCTTGAATTAAAAATAAAAAAATAATGAAAATTTCAAGGATTCGGAAATAAGCACGATATACAGCCTGTTCACGGGAACATTCTACAATAGTTAACTTTTTTATTTAAGGAGATACAAGCTTGGTTAAATGGACAAAGTTTAAGTACCTTGCAATGCGCTTTTCGCGCATAAAATTATAAAACAAAAGAACATCGCGTTGCTAAGATACAAGCATACCGATTACTTTTTTAAATTGAACACCCTGTATATTTTTATATTTTTAAGTTCCTCTGGTTGCCTGCAATAATTTATTATAAGACAATTTTTCTCTAAAACCGCTAAAGAGTTTTGGAGAAAATAATTTTGCAAATTTCATTATAATTATGATAATTATTATAATTAAATAAATAATTTATAATACAATTCTTTTATTGTTATTGATGTGACATGCATAAGACATATTGGTGCAGTCCGAAGGATAAAAAAATATTCATAAAACAAATTGTTGCAAGGGGAGGATCGATAACAACAGTTCTTTTGCTTTTTGATTTTTATTATTTTATTACTATTTTTTTAACTCCTTAATTTTTTTCTACGATGGCTAGTCCTAGAAAAAAATTGTTTTATAATTAATTATAACACGCAATCAAAGCAACTTAAAAATATAAAAATATACAGGGTGTTCAATTTAAAATATGAATCGTTATGCTTGTATCTCAGCAACGCGATGTTCTTTTGATTTATAATTTATTGTGCGAAATGCACATTGCAAGGTACTTAAACTTTGTCCATTTAACCAAGTTTGTATTTCTTTAAATAAAAAAGTTAGCTATTGTAGAATAATTCGCGAACACCCAGAATGCAAGAAATTATAGTTTTTTTTAACTCCTTAATTAGCGATGCTAGAGAAAAATTGTTTTACATTTAATTATAGCAGGCAACCAAACCAACTTAAAAATATAAAAATATACAGGATGTTCAATTTAAAAAATGAATCGTTATGCTTGTATCTCAGCAACGCGATGTTCTTTTGTTTTATAATTTATTGCGCGAAATGCGCATTGAAAGGTACTTAAACTTGGTCCATTTAACCAAGTTTGTATCTCTTTAAATAAAAAAGTTTGCTATTGTAGAATGTTCCCGTGAACAGGCTGTATAGATAACGACACAGTTGCAATTGTCATTTTTTTTACGGACTTATATGGACTATTACCATTACATGGAGGGAATCAGGATGAAGCAAATTGTACCGGCTCTTAGGAATCAAGCGAAAAATAAGATAAACACAAGCAAAGTGGTTGAAGAGGGTAGAAGATCATTTAAATCAACCTATTACAAAGCCAAGGAGCTGAAGATAGTTGTTGGTAGGACGAAATATGAACAGATGGACAAAAGATTTTGATCATCTGTTAAATTATGGACAGGGTAGAAGGCACAGAAGCAAAAGAGTAGTAAACACGAATATGGAAGATCAAAAAAATGGAGAAAAACCACCGACGATGACACTAAAAATATTTTATTAATAACAACAAAGTCATAATGATACCACAGATCGTCGTAATTATTTAATTTGTAGACAATTTAAGGTTTCCGTGTTGTCCCAGTTAATCCAAACGTCAAACACACGACACACATTTACGCCAAGCGTCCGGTCCGTAATGGTCGCAGCGGAGCGAAATAACGGCCAATTAAGTGCATCTGAATAAAAAATAATCCGCTCCACAATCGAGTGCGTCCGTAAATAAAACATTCACGGGCGTTCATCATCTGGTGAATAATGAAGAATTTCACTCCCGGTGGGGCGCCCGCACTACGTTTAAATGTGTGGCAGTACGTTATTTGCAGAGCGGGCGCGACGCTAATTTTAATATGAAATATTAACAGCGAAACTGCAATGAACGTAAAGTACACAACGGAGCAGATGTTGCTTTATTAAACTATTTAATTAAACAGCGAGTTTACTGCGTTTAAAGTCCGAGGCTTTTTCAAGGCACGTTCCGTTTCGAAGTAACGCTTTAATCGTCTCGGCTTAACTGGAATGTGGCGGTGCTTAAATTATTCACCTGAAAAAGTTCGCTTCTTTCTCTCTTATTGCAATAAGTTCTGTAAGTTTGAACTATGGAAAAGAATGAATTATTAAATACGCAGGTAACGCTTTTACAATCAACAACTTGTATAAAGTTTGAGTTAATGCATTTAAAACATTTTGCGTTTTGTTTTCAGTTAAAACACGTATGTCATCGCTGTAAAGAAGCTATTTTAGTCAAGAAAAGCCTTCAGTGGCATTAACTATTACCGTAAATCTGACAGATTCATGTTCTGAAATTTCCTTATTTTATTTTTCGACAGAGGCTTAAAAATTACAACAAATTAAAATTAGATACAAGAAAATTATGTATAAATCCATATTGCTGTGTTATTTCCCCACCCCAGTAGAATAAATTTCATTAATTTATTAATAAAAATAGTTTCATTTTAGTTCTAAGTAAACAAAAACACTCATTGTACTTAGGATTAATTTTATTACATTATATTGTTAATTAGAGACTATGTAGTAAGTCAGTAGCGCTACTAATTTATAATTTTTGTAAGGATTCAAAGTTTCATCAATTAATGGAAACACTAAAGAAAATGTAATCCGAGGAATTGCTTCGGTTAATATTTTCACCTACAACCAGAAATATTATATATTATATTATATATATATATATATATAACGTTATATTGTTGCATCCCTTAAACGTTTACCTTACGTTTGTAATAATTCATTGTTAGGTCGAGTAGAAATCATATCGAAGTCGAGCAACATTTAACTATAACCAAACTTTATGTTAGTTGGTGCATGTAGATGAATAATTCATTGTAAAGATAACAATACTCACCGGTGATTGATTAATATTTTGACGTCTATAGTTAAAACTAAATATTCACTTCGATTGTATCTATTTAGCTTCGATCTTTGACAAGCAAGGACGGACATTTTGAAACTTGATTGTAGAAATTATAGGGCGTTGCCAGTAGTACCAACGGTGAATAATTAAAAACACCAGCAATTTGAATTTGGGCTAATTTTTATTTAAGAATCTTTTTAATTATATAAATTATAACTAATGTTGTGTTATATAGGAATTAAATTAGTTTGTAGGTTAGTTTATAAGATTTAGGTTAGGAAATTGTATTATTTTGTAAATATATTTATTTTAATTAGTGAATATATTTATAAACAATATTTCATTTATTTTATTTAAATCCTCGGTAAAAATCTTATTCCAAAAGCGAAATTTTAAAGGAAAAAATATGCAGTGGTAAGTATTTTTGGTATTTTGAATTTAATTAATATTTTGGATTTTTAAATTATTTAATTATTAATTAATTTATCAAATACCACGGCAATATGTCAAAAAGATTTATTTCACAAAATTTATAAATGAATATTTTTTTTTCAATCACATCAGTTGTGCGTTTACTATTTTGAAAAAAAATTATGTCAATAAATCCTAATTGAAATAACAACTATTGTAATTTGTGACGTATTATTGTTTACTGTACTCGTGTACGCGAAGAAACCGGATTATTTAGAAGGGAAAATGCGAGGGATGGAAGAGAGGTAATCGTGAGAGTCAGGTGTCGAATCGAGGAGAGAAAGAACTTTTTTTAAGGCTTTTTTGAACAGATTGGGTTCAATATTGAATTTTGGAAAAAATATATTGTTCAACAAATATTTAAAAAATGAGGTTGAACACATTTAATAAAAATAAAATAAAATTGTAAACTTCTACTTCAAAATATGATCAAAAAATGATAGAAAATTTCAACCAAGAAAGAAAATCGCAATCTCACTTTTTACGAACTTCCATTTCCAACCCAATTTTTGACAAATTCAATGAAAAGTACAAACCCCTGAAAAGAAATTGGTAACGTTCAAATTACCTTTTTTTAAAAATTTCTTCGATTTACGATCAAAAACAAAAGAAAGCTCATCAAATCAACTTGTGCGCAAGAGTGAAATAAAAAGTATTTTAATATTTCTCTGCACAACATAGCAAATATACTTCAAATGTTTCTTAATAGTGTTAGTTATTTATTCGAAGTAAAAAAATTGGCTTAACGGCCTTTCTAATCAAACTTTTCGACCCCAGGAAATAGTTGTGTCCTGTTAATTACTGGACGAAATGTGTCTCAGTCTGAGTCTTTCTGTCCTTCTGATCAAATCTGCAGGCAGTTTTCCGATTGAAACCGGACATTCCCTTCTAATCGAATGGATTTTTCAAAATCGACCCTTAAAATAGGATTGTATTCACTTTACTAAACCACTGCTAACCACAAGAGATTATTTTCTGTAAATCGCTGTGAACTTCACGTTCCTGTTGCGGCGAAAAAAAAATTACATAATCCAAAATGTAATAATGTATACGAATAAAATAAGGTTTAAACTTTCTCATAAAATTAGCAATTCATTTTTACTGTAAAAATAATTTGACCAGCTATTCGTAATTTCTATTTGCTGTTTTCACAAACTTGTCTAACTCTAAATTATACAACAAACTTTAAGCTAATCCTGTATATATGAGAAAGCGAAGAATAATTTAACGTCAATTCCAGTGCACATTCGCGAATAATACTGATTGAAACGAGAAACACACAGTTCGAATAGCTTACTCGTGACATATCGAGAAAGAGAAATAGGAGTCGCGACGAAAAGAAAAAGGAACCGTCGACTTAGTGATCCTGAACGCGACGTAACTCGAAATGCCGCATTGAATACAAATTCTGAAAAAGGTCCCCTCGCCTTGTTATTATCGAAATTACAAAATCCGATCAAACTGTTTTGTCGAGAAACGAGCGCTCGCGTTCGACGAAACGAAAACACGGGAACAATGGGAAGTCCGCAAATTGTAAGAAACGAAATCCTACTTAGAAGTGTTTTAAGAGCTCACATTTATTTATAAAAATGACTAAAGAGACCTTATTTAAATCAAAATAAAAATATTCTATCAGAAATATTATTCTTAAAGTAATTTCATACATTTTTCTTGTTGAAACAATAGCCAAAAAAAAGTGAACTATAAAATGTAAAGAAATATCACCGTAGGATTTAATAATCGATAATAGCTTTCGTGTTTAAAGCCAAGATCGAGATCGGTGAGATCGGTTACACATTTTGCATATTATTTATTAAATTATATGAGAAAAAGTGCTACTTTTAGCTAATAAATAATCGCACGTGTCCAAAACAATTTCATGTTATACTTGTCCAACACGTCCAGCACGTGTCCAACACAATTTCATGTTATACTTCGTACCTATCTAATTAGAAATTATTAATAAAGAATATATGAGGTGTTTCATATATGCCTGTATTGTATTCCTTCTACCAGTGCCTCCCATTTATCCTTTTCCATTCTACAAGACGATAATTTTCATCGAAATTGAATTTTTGACAACACCAACATTTTGTACGTAAAAATTAAAAATCGACGAGTTTTTTCTCATAACGATAGCTCCAGTCGTTCAAAAGTTATTATGGGGGACAAACTGGAAAAACTGGAAAAACAGGAAAAACTGGAAAAACTGGAAAAACTGGAAAAACTGGAAAAACTGGAAAAACTGGAAAAACCGGAAAAACTGGAAAAGCTGGAAAAACTGGACAAGCTATTGGTGGTTATTTATACCTCATTCGAAAGATAATACAACAAATGTGTTTTAAAAACCATTTGTACGCTTAATGTATTATGAAAATTTAGAAATAAATACCTGGGTACATACAGATTATTTCAAATTTTTCTTCACAAATGGAAGTTTTAGCTCCTCTATTTTTATTTCTTTGAAGTATTTGACATAATTTTAGATACATAATGTGTGTTAATGTATCTCTGAGCCAGGTAAACTGAAAAATTGAAATAAAGATTTATTGTTTTCTTTAATTAAAAATTTGAGTAAGAGTAAGTAGTGAATTTTGAAGAAAACACAAAAAAATCAATATCTCGAAAACTATCGACTTTTGTATAAGGCAAATTTGGCCAAATCTATTGTAAATGAGCTGTACTACCATGTCCTTTAATATGTACGTTTAAGTACCAGTCACCCTGTATACATATATACAGGCTGTCCCAAAATTAGACCGACAAATTTCAGGTGATTATAAAAGACGCTAAAACAAGCAATTTTTGTCAATAAACTCATGTCCGGAAATGAGCCGTTTTGACACTACAGTGAATCAAAGGCTGCTATTACATGATTTATTTACAGAATTTACAGCAGTTGTTCGAAGTGTTGCCAATGTTTTCAACGTGATGATTGGTCTAATAAATATTCTAAGAATATTCCATTTAACCCTGAAAATGTTTATTGCCTTATGGCTAACTAAGGAACATATAATGAAAATGGCAGAAAAGTTATTGCTGTCTGTCTTGTTACTTTTCAAATTAAAGTTGAACATATGGTATCGTTGGATTCGTCTCTCCATTGCCTTTCCAAAAACGTCAAAATATGCAGGATGTTCCATTTAAAATAAGAAAGTTGACATTGCTTCCGGTTTCGCCGGAAGTTGAATTGAATTCTTGATAACACCAACATTTTGTACGTAAAAATTAAAAATCGACGTGTTTTTTCTCATAGCGATAGCTCCAGCCGTTTAAAAGTTATCATAATATATTCTTATTCCTTAGAATATTCCCGGAATAGCTTGCACACGCGTGCCAGCGGCCATTACCCTTGCCAATAAATCCAACAAAATTGATATCATGTACCAGCTTACTTTACATGATGATCCTGCTTTTTATTTGGAGATGAAATAAAATTAAAAATTGTACGTATCAACTGCCTTTGATTTTGGGACATTATATTATTTCCAAAATTTTACATTGTCAGTGGATCAGTGGATCAGTGGATCGCAACAATAATTTCATATTACAAGTGGATGGATCGTTAAGGCGTAGATAACGCGAATGAAGACAAAAAAGGGCTAAAACAAGATAAACGTTTACGTTTATAAAAAAAAAGGGAACCACTTTCAAATCTGATACAAGATCCTCGCAATACGTCGGAATCTAAATCTCCCAATTTTTGGCAAGAAACGTTCGAATTGAATGTTATCCATGTTTGTCTGAATAATATTGATAGGTAAATAAATATTCACTTGTTGAACACAATGCACATTCAATATGAGATGAACGTGTTTAACTTGGCAATGTTGAGGCAGTTATCGATCATAAAATTTTCCTCGACGGTAACGTAAGTTGCAAAAGGGTAGACAAAATATTTCTTGTTGATGAAAACACCGAAATGTCTACGTGTTCTTCTTGTATTCGAATCAAGTACGTTTTTAATAATCGTAATTTATACTGTAAAGATCATTTTCTCCTACTAACTATAACTACCAAAAAATCTCCATACACAATTATTTTAATAATAAACATCAAGCGAAGCGCGATAGAATAAACTTTATGCAATGCAAACTTTATAAGTCGCGACTGTGTGTGTGTGTGTATTTGTGTGTGCATGTATGCGAAGCGAAATTGAATTTGCGGATGGAAAAATCAAACGCGAAGCGAAACAAAACAACTCGTCGACTCGAAACGACTCTATAAATTCAATTTATACGTCTGATGTGATTTTTATAACAGATTTTCACGCCGTAAGCGCCCGAAGATTAACAGCAGGCTTCGTAAGTTCTTCAATCGATTTTATTAATATTTAGGTGGTCTGTGTTCTATTATTTGACATTTGAGCTTTCGAAAATACGTACTTATAAAAATCTAAAATCTTATACTTGAAGCACAAACACAGCGATATAATTTAATCCAGATATGACTTTGATTTCGATATCAAATATTCTATCTTATTTTTTCGGCTTTGTCTTATATTTCTTCTAAGAGAAAGTTTTTAAAGAGATTTATTCTGTATCATGAAAAATAACAAAATGTATAACTAGTAAACCCGTCATAGTAATAATCATAGTTTCAGTTTATGAGTTTCAACTTACGTCGTTAAGTTATTTCAAGTCGGAGATCTTCAGGTTATCACAAATTATTATTATAATCGATACTGTAAGACATATAGGCTTATCTCTATTGCCTGATAGTAATTGTGAAACTGTCGTGCCTAACATAGATCGCAGACGCGGCGAGCATTAGTCGTACACAATAGCCGTACTGACGACGGGTAATAATCCAGAAACCAACGTTGGTCTGAGGATATATGTATAAACGATTAATGCAAATCAAGCTCGTGTTTCAAGTAACATTAATCTTAATCTATTTTCTTTTTTCAAAACAAACGTTTAATATGCTCTCTTCGGTAGCTTGTCAAAGAAACTTTGGAAATGTTCTAACATACTGATTTAAGCAGTTTTTAGATGCTATAAAACAACACGATTATTCAAATTAAAATAATAATAATAATAATTATAAAAATTTAATTAATAATTATTCAACAAACTTATACAGTCCGTTCTACAAAACGGGCCCGAGACTATAGCGACTTCAATTGTGATATAATCACCAACAAACCATGTATATTATTAAATGGGACAGTCTTAGCTACAACTTGGCGAAGAAAATTCTTTATTAAACACCTTCATTTATTTGTTATGACGTCATCGCCATTTTTTTTAAATGGCA
>JAFFZR010019088.1:0-16091 GCA_018397195.1 Lethrus apterus | reverse complement strand
TTGTTAAATTAGAAACCACGGCCGCAAATATTTTACTTACTTATGGAAGTAGATAAATAATATTTTAACAAAAATAAAGAAACAGAAAAATAATAATACAAGTTAATGTTCAACAAATAATAATAAACTGCACATAAAACATAAAAATAAAACAGAACAATTTGCAATTAAGTTTTAATTATTAGTAATAACACGAACAATAAATTTTGCAAAATTTATGACGTCGTAGTAATCTTTCTGTACGTAGGCATGTATATATGTATGTACACTTAGGGAATCTAGTACTTGGACAGACATTGTCAAGTGTTTTGGCATATGCCTTACAATTAGGCAACACTAATTACGGTAAATGTGTAGCTCTGTGCAGGGTAGTACATCGCGGTCGGGCGATCATCTGTAGGTACTAATGATCAAAATCATATATACAACATGCCTTTCTTGTTAACGGCTGTAAGAATACTTTGTATTTACATTTATGTAGATGTCTTGTATACAGTGCTTTTTATTCGTATGTTACTTAGATACTTTAGAAAATGTTCACCCATTCTCAACGTAGAACCCTGCACAGATGCTACTCATTTACCGTAATTAGTGTTGCCTACTTGTAAGGCATATGCCAAAATACTTGCCAATGTCTGTCTAAGTACTAGATTCCCTAAGTGTACATGCATACAAAAGCACTAAAGCATCCATTCTATTGTTATTATACAGGGTTTTCTTTAAATAAGTACAGATATACAGATACAGGTGATAGATGACCTTAACCCAAACCCAAATCCGCAAAAACGGCGGTCCTGTCTTCATTTTAAATTTTCGAAAAATGTCATTTTTTTATGTGGGCATTCGGTTCTAAGTACGTTCCTGTGTCCATTTCAATATGTGTCGCGTCGAAAATCAACTTCCTTTGGCGGGAATAACATGAAATGTTGCAAAACAGCCTTTATAGATGATAATTCGGCGTTACTGTCATATTTTACTCAAAACTTAAAATATTTTTTTCTGGCACACCCTTCAACATAGGACCGTCATTTTTGCACATTTGGGGTTGGGCTATTGTCAGCTATCACCTGTATTTCCCTAATTTATATAATGAATTATATTAATATCAAATGTAATTATTCTGGAAATACTATATTTCTCCGACTTACATGATATACTAAAATATATAATAATCGTTCGTGGGACGTATGTACCAGGCTTTTAGAGGACATTGCAATATTTCTTTTAAGTGGACTGAATGATTGTTACATAAATGATCGAGATTTGGAAACACATATTTTAAAATTTACTAATTTTTGTGTCAAAATAAATATTCTTTACATTTGATAACTTTTATTTTGTTGGACGATCAAGAAAACAAAGATAGTATATTTCCAAACATTTAAAGATTTGACAGAAATCAGTTTTAAAGCAAATTATTTATAGGCTGCAGCCAAACAGTGCCCCAACCTTTAGTAACATTAATTTCTATACTTCGTTTTTTCCTGCAAAGCAGAACCCGACACCTGATTTACATTGACAACATTTTGTTGACTTGCAGGATTATAGAGAAGCAACAAGGAACAAGAAGTTCTCTTTGTTCTTTGCACAAAAAAATAACTAAAATCAACGACAATAACTACACAATTTAACAATTCAAGAGAAAAACGATTGTTTGACAGTTAAACAATCTGTATAGCAGGATTTTCCAATTTTTGAATGTAAATCATACCAGTTATTAACAATCACAACAGCGTAATTTAAATTTACTAATAAATTAAAAATTAATTAATTAAATTAACTATTGTAATTGACAACATTTCCATTAAAGGAAATCATAGTGCATCCCAGAGAAAGGTATAGCATTGTCAATTTGTATGTGTGTATGTCGAAATCAGTTTGTTTTTTAATCAGTTTAATCAGTAAGCTTTTTCGATTAATAAAAACTAGATTTTTTGATATGGGCAGCAAAGACTGGTTTTCATATTTAATTTTCCTTTAAGCATGTTATCACATTCAACTACAATTTATACACATTTTCTTGAGCCATGAAGACCTATTTCATACCATCCATTTTGAAAACAATAATCACATAAAATTTTGAATTTTTAAAAATTGGACAAACAAAACTGAGTTCTTCGTTGACCATACTGACAATATAATATATCAGGTATTTCAAATTATCGGGGCACTATTGCTAACTTCGATATTCTTGGAGCTACAGAGTCACATAAATTAGCAAAGATGCAGTGATTTTTCCGCTGATTACAAAGGTCTACACAAAAAAACAACTGCGCATCACGTTTCAGAGCCAACTCAGATAATATTTTTAAATGGAACACACCGTATGTTTATGTAACAGTTTTGTAACATTTTGCACAAAATCTCCGTACATCTATGGTCAACAAAACTTACATAGAATATTCTCTGTATAGTCTTAAAATAATGTAAAAGAAAACAAAAAAATCAATAACTGTAAATTAAATCAAAGTAAACATTAGATTGATGATGCCATGAAGTTTTCTCTAAATTGCGAAAGGATTACTGAAAAATGCGACTCCCAATTGTTTTTTTGAGTATGCCATTGTAATCACCAGAAAAAACTACACATTTTTGATGTATTGACCAACAGTGTAGCTTCTCTACTAACAAAGTTATCCAATGTGCGGTGACCTGTATTAATATCGTCATAGCTCTTTTGTTTTTCGTTTCTGGGATATTGTAGTATAAGAAGATTTTGTGCAACACTTTATTTTCTACCGATTGCTGTATAAATATACTGGGTGTTTCATTAAAAAAAATATTATTATCAGAGTTGTTTTTTTTGTGTGGACCATTGCTATCAGTGGAAAAATCACTACATCTTTGTTAATTTAACCGACTCTGTAGCTCCAATAATAACGAAGTTAGCAATATTGCCCCAATAATTTGAAACACTTGTATATAGTTTTTAATGAGTACTTGGTCACAAACGTTTTTGATTTTATTATTTGATTTCCTCATTGGTTTTAGGAATTTACTTGATTAACTCTCCCATTGTAAGTGAAAATTCATCACACATTGGAATGTCAGTCGATACATTTTGTATATTCTTCATTTCCTCTTCCTGCTTTTATAATATAGCACTTTTCTTCCTCTATTGTCTCTTTTCTCTATAGTTTATCATGTGTATTTGATGATGTCTATTCCATTTATCAGATTTCTCAATTTTGATGCTGTGTCTTTCTTTGCTTATTCATTAGGATATTGGAAGATGCAAGAATCTTGGCTCAGAAGAAAGACTGAAATATAATTTAGACATACTAAACAAGGAATTAGAAAAGATTAACATGAAAGTAAACATAAGAAAAATAAAAAGTATAATACCAAGCAAAAAATAATATAAACGCTCAGAAAATAACTAAATGTAAGGATGGGAAAAACGGGAAGAATATACAATACAATGAAATTGCAGTTTTTAAGATGTTTTGAACACATATGTAGAATGAGAGAAAGCAGACCTACAAAAAGTGTATATGAAATCAAAGTATAAAGAAAAAACAAGGAAAGAAGATCACGAAGAACGTGGATTTATGAAAATAAAAGAACATGCAAAAAAAGGGATAACATGAGACGAAGTTAAAAATACAGAGAGTAAAGAAAAATGAACTTAACGCCCATATTACACCTAATGGGAGAAAGGCATAGAATTAAGGCATGTTCCTCCAAATATGTTTTTCCTCATTTCCACTACTTAGTCTTCACCCTTCACCACCGGTGTCCTAAGGATTTTCTCCTCTCCCAAAAAAATTGGATGTACAGTATTCTTCTTCAATATTTTTTATTTATCTCATTTTCATACATGACTTGCAATCACTTCTTCCTGCTTTGTCTGTCTTTGAATATCAAAATTATATGCGCCCTTCTATCCTGAATCACCCATTTTGCTATGTCTGAAATGAATAAATTGTGAACATTCCACAATTTCAAGATTGTTACAGGTCAGACACAGCAAAAAATTACACCAGGTCACTTGTCAGCGATGAGTACAAATAAAAATGCATTTATTAAATACTTAATTTTTATATAATAAATTATTTTTTTTACAAATATATGAGCACATTTTTACACTATTTTTTAACTATTCATCATCAATTTCGAATTTAACAAATAAATTATCACTGCTACTAAAGTCAGATTTATTTTCAGTAAAATTATTTTCCTCCGCAGTTAATAATTCTTGTTTCAGTGCAATAAAATCTTCACCGATGTGTATTTTCATATGTTTTTTCAAATAATATTTTAATTTAAAGCTCTTAAAGCAAATATCACATTTGTAATTCTTAACGTTGCTGTGTAGTATCATATGCTGGTACAATAGCTGTTTACTTTTAAAACTTTTAGAACAAATATTGCATTCGTAATTTGTAACAGTGCTGTGTGTTATCATATGTCGATACAGCACTGGTTTAGTTTTGAAGCTCTTAGAACAAACGTTACAGTTATAAACTTTGTCACTGCTGTGTATTTTTATATGTTGGTATAAATATTGTTGTAACGAAAAGATCTTGGAGCAAATCTTACATTCGTATTTCTTATTATTATTATTGTGCGTTTCCATATGTTGGGTCAAATGATGTTTTAATTTAAAGTTTTTTGAACAAACCTTACAGTGATATTTTTTGTCAGTGCTGTGTACTTTCATATGGTGATACAACACTTGGTTAGTTTTATAGTTCTTGGAGCAAATTGGACATGTATAATTCTTATCATTTTTATGTGTTGCCATATGTTGTAACAAATAATATTTTAATTTAAAGCTTTTAGAGCAAACAGAGCATTTATAAATTTTGTCATCGGTGTGTGTTTTCATATGTTGGTTCAAGTATTGTTGTACTGTAAATTCCTTAAAACATATTGTACATTCATACATTTTATTGTTGTGTGTTTGCATATGTTGGTAAAATTGATGTTTTAATCTATAGTTCTTTGAGCAAATCGTACATTCATAAACTTTATTACTGGTGTGCATTTCCATATGTTGGCGCAAGATTTGATTAGTTTTATACCTCTTATAGCAAACCTCACATTTGTAACTTGTTTCCATGTCGTGAGTTTTCATATGTTGGCACAATGCTTGGTTAGTATTATAGCACTTGGAGCAAATCTTACATTCGTAATTCTTATGATTTGTGTGAATTTTCTTGTGGTTATTCAAATATCTTTGTACTTTAAAGTACTTAGAACAAATATTACATTCATATATTTTATCAACGTTGTGTATTTTCTTGTGTTTGTTCAAATAAATTTGTAATGTAAAACTCTTAAAACATATATTACATTCATAATTTTTATCAATGTTATGTGTTTTCAGATGTTCTCCCACTTCATGATGCATAATCTTTTTGCTTTCTGAATCGTATGTACCGTCTGAATTTAAATTTTCTGACGGTTCTATTTTCACTCCACCAAGGGCTACATTTTCATTTACACTTGATGAAATATATATTTCATCTGTAAATGATAATAATTATTGTTAAAATAAATATACAAATTTCACTAATCTAAGAAGTAATATTTACAACATTTTCATCTTATGTAATGTGTTGGTTTTTAAAAATCAATTTGAAAAATTAAGAAAAAACCAAATAAATGCTAAGAAGTTATCCAATAATCAACGTAACACACATTAATATCATTTATTCATAAAATAGTATTATTCTGTTTTCTTACTTGTTATCTACACATTTATTTAGTTATTGTGCAGAAAAATAAATTACAAGTGTAAAATATACTGTTTCTTAACATGGTAATTGTATATGGTTACAAAAAAGGCTAATTGTTATTCTTGGGAATTTTCATTATATTGAAAACCCGTAAACCAAGAGATCACATATCGAGTGTAGAATGGATTTTCGTACATAGGGATTTTACATGTAAAACTAATAATTTGCAAATATTCTCTCCCCTAAATATTTTACCACAAAACTTTAAATACAAAAATTGTAGAGCATTAAAAATAGGTCCCAATTTTTTTCTTCTTTGCTTTTAACACCCTCCGGGACTGCACAATTAACACGTTCATTGCCGGTCGCATTTTCGTATACTTCGCTCAGTGCCGGCACTGCGCACGTATAATTTTGGCGCCAAAATTACCCCGCACGGCCTTATTCATTCGCTTATAATTCCTAAACTATTAATAAATAAGATAAATCGTTAAGAACAAAAATCATTCAAAATGAGTTCATAAAACTAAAAATAAAAAAAAAAGTGGGGTGGGGGGGGGGGCAAAAGGCAAAAAAAAAATAAAAAAAATAAAATCAAAAAACTAGACGCTATACCTTTATAAAGAGTCTCTGTTGACAACTGAGCAGTACCTCAATCTTTCGTAAAAATTTCTTCTAGTTGCAACAAGTATGATATTTGACGACATTCTGCAAGTATTGCAGCTCTTAAAGCGTCCACATTTTGATACATCCTTCCATTGCATAGCCGATCATGCAATGTTCCCCACAGAAAAAAATCATTTGGCGAAAGATCTGGAGATCTTGGAGGCCAATTAATTTCTCCACTTCGACCTATCCAGCGATTTGGGAATGCGTAATTTAAGTAGTCCACAACATCGCGTTGGTAATGTGCCGGACATCCATCATGTTGATACCAAAATTCGTAATGTCAATAGCTGGCCCGGCTTCTTCTTACAAAAAATTTAAATACGCAGCACCAGTTAAACGGTCTGTAATAAAGAACGGTCCAATTATGTGAAGACCTAGTACGCCAGCCCAAACATTGACACTACACCGGCATTGCGTATGAGTCTGCAACGTTAAATGTTCATTTTGTGTACTCCTGTAGCGATAATTTTGTTGATTTGGTTCACCAGTTAACTGAAATCAACACTCATCGCTGAATAAAATGCAAGATAAAAAGTTTCAGTCATCATTTGCCATCTCCATCATTATTTCACTGCATTCTATTTTCTTTATCCACTTCGAATATTTTTTGTTGTGTTTCGTATTTATAAGACCAAAACTGCGGATCTTGACTGTTTAAAATTTTCTGAGCAGTAGTAAAATGAATCCCCAAATTATTACCTATTTGTCTTAAGGAGAAATTTTTGTTCTCTGCAACGCTTAAGAGAACGGCATCTACCTTCTCTCTACTTGCTCCAGCTGTTATATTCTGGCACTTACATTTCTTATTAACGGTGCCGTTGGTCTCAAAGTGCCTAACAATTCTATTCAGGGTGTTCAAATTTATTGGTCGCTCCGGGTAGAATCCAACAAAATTTGCTTGTATGTCCCTAAAAGATAATCCAGAGTAGTACCATTTAATAAAGTTGACTTTCTCTTCTTGGCAATAGGAATTCATTTTAAGAATCAGCAAACTTATTTTGTTTGTCAAAACGTGACATGTGTATTGCTGTCAGGATTCATGGCCAGTACTATTTATTGGTTCATTCCTAGTACCTTTTCTTCAAGTCTAGCAGAACCAAAAGAATTTTTGTCTACAACTTTTGTGTTTAACATTTTCCTATAAAATAATTAGGGGAGGGAATATTCGCAAATTATTAGTTTTGCATGTAAATCCATATTATTAAATATCTAAATAAGATTTCTGTTAGTATTTTACAAAACATATAAAAGTAGTTAGATTAGATTAGAAAACATAACATTATTCATGCACACAGAAAATAAGTAACAAACAAAACATAACTCATATTTCTTATAACTGCAAATAATACTATTCTTACCATATTCAAGGGCTGTATCTATTTTTTCTTCCTTGAAAACCATTTCGATTTCATATTTGTTCTCCGATACCTGTTTGTTCTCAACTAATAACGATTAAGATATTTAATTCTAATACTAATTCACAAACTAACTCTTACCATTCTCCATGTCAGTATCCATATTTTTTCTTTGAAGATCATTTCATTACTTTTCTCCGGTAAAAGTTGTTAAGTTTGTGTTGTTAAAAATCTCATAAGTTACATAAAATATGAAAAAAAAACTGAAGAAAATTATGGAAACGTTTTGGTGACAGCTATAACCATTAGCCGTAATTAAAATTTGTGTTTAGATTTTAGGGTTCGTTTTACATAAAATGTCATGCAATGACTCAAGGCCCTATGGCCCTATATCTACCCCTAGACGCAAATCTAACATTTTTGTTGTAAAACATCGCTTAGGCAGCGTTGCCAACTCCTAAATCCTAAGTCGGTAGAATCATTCATAAAAAATTGGTATACATATATCGAAAAAAGTTGGTAGGTTTGAAAACTAGCGGCAGAAATGGCCAAAGAAAATTTTATTGCTTTAAAAACATCAACAAACTTTTTTTGATTATTAAAAAACAGGCACAAAAAATAAAATAAAACATAATTCCAGATAAGTTAAATGCCTAATCTAATTTTCACTCGATAAACTGTACAAATTTTGTTTGTTCATATAAGAATTTAATTTTTTGTTAACGGGAAAATTGTAGCAACTATATTTACTTCTACCTATATTCTTCGTATGTAACAATCCTATTATAGAATCTATGTTTATATAATTTGTTTCGTTGCTTGGTTTTCATTAAGTTTATAAAAAAAAGCAACATACGGTATTCCACGGTGCAGAACAGAAAATGTAGGATTGGTAACGCTGCGTTGAGTGTTCATTGTATTATATGACAAGCAATGCTGCCAACCCAGCAAACTCGAAATTTGGTATCTCCGCCTCTTAAATTTTGTAGATTCGATAATTTTTAAATTTTAATTATTCATAGCAAGTTACCATAAAAAATATAGTTTTTAATGTATTTAATGAAAACAGCGTAAATTTTAAATCTATATCAACAAATAATAAGGGTCAAAAGTTCTTAAAAAACTTGGTGGATTTTCCACTAAATCTGGTTAGTCCAATCAATCTACATAAAATAACGTAAGTTGGGTGATAGTATGATTTGTTAGAGGGGTGTATTCTGAGCATAATGCCGGATTTGAGGGGTTCCTCGAGTGTCAGTGGCGCCGCTATCGCGAGTAAAGCGTTTAATTCGATATCTCGAGAACGACTCATTTTACACAAAAAACTATAGAGACCTTTTCTCTTATAAATTGATTGATTGACTGATTTCCTAACTTTTTTATTCGAAACCATTTTTTCCAACACCAATACTTGTCGAGTTATTTCGTTAGAAATTCACAAACTTCCGTATTTTCGTCTGTTTTTTGCCTTTACCTCCCTATCCGTTCACTTTTATCCAATTTTATTTATTATCAAACTTAGAGATCATTTAATTATCTACATCTTTTGTTTAGTTATTGTTTAGTTTATGGACCGAACTCCGCGCTATCGTCGTTACGCGTTTTCACGGACGCGCTATTACAAATGTTAAGGCGCATCCACACCTAACGAACTAACGCGAACGAGCGCCAATGAGCACAAGTGAACACAAACGCCCAAGAACAAACGTTGACAAGTTCAAACGCACGTCGAAGAACGCGAATGAACATAAACGGCCCGAATTCAAATGTTCGTGAGTGTTCCGTTAAATCGAATGCAGTCGTACCGTCCACACTAGTCAAATGCGTTCAAACACGTTCGAACACGAACGAGTACTTTTTCTTTGAAGTACCTACAATCCGCGGAAAGCATTCGAAGCTGTTCGTTCATGTTCGTTCGTGCGCGTGTGCCGTCTACACTTCACGCACAATGTTCGTTCGGCTGTGCTCGCTCATTCACGCTCGTTCGTGTTCGTTCGTTAGGTGTGGATGCGCCTTTAGATGTTAGTGCTGCTTAGTCCAGTCAGTAGGTGAATCAAGCCAGGCGCTGAGTGTGTTCTCGGCATTATTCTCAGAATACACCCCTTTAACAAATCATAATATCACCGAAATTACGTTATCGCATGTATATTGATTCACTTACTGACTGGACTAAGCAGCATTAACATTTGAAATAGCGCGTCGGTGAAAATGCGTAACGACGATAGCGCGGAGTACGATCGATAAACTAAGCAATAACTACCAAAGTATTGTTAGTAGAGAAAAAAGTTTTAAACAAAAGATGTAGATAATTAAATGATCTCTAAGTTTAATAGGTAAAATTCGATAAAAGTGAACGGATAGGGAAGTAAAAACAAAAAAACAGACGAAAATACGTAAGTTTGAGAATTTCTAACGAAATAACTCGACAAGTATTGATGCTAGAAAAAAAGTTTCGAACAAAAAAGTTAGGTAATTCAATTTATAAGAGAATAGGTCTCTATAGTTTTGTGTGTAAAATGATTCGTTCTCGAGATATCGAATTAAACGCGTTACTCGCGATAGCGGCGCCACTGACACTCGAGAAACCCCTCAAATCCGGCATTATGCTCAGAATACACCCCTCTAACAAATCATACTATCACCCAACGTAAGTTATTTTATGTAGATTGATTCACCTATTGACTGGACTAGTGGTTTTAGGTGACAAAATTGAATAAAAATTGATGGAAATAACAGACCGATTATTTTGTTTTCCATTTTCATTTGCAATTGTTGTGAAATTGGTACGATTTATCAAATTAATTAAAAAGCATTGTATCACTTCACATATCACATATTCTGTGACGGTAGCAGTTGGAAAGGAGCTATGTAAAATGAATTCACTTTTATTTGTTGCCAACAGTTTAAAATATACTACCGCAACTCTGTTGTAGCAAATACAAAAATCGAAAACATGGTTTATAACTAAAATGATAGATTTTAAACTTATTTGTAAATGTAATACATTTCACAGTAGTAACCTGTATAAAAAATATAATTTATAATAAATATTAAGAAATTGGAAAACACTCGATGATTTCATAATACTCTTTTTTAATTATAATTATTATTATTCTTTTTTAAAGAAATTCTTTGAAAATTTATTTTTATACGACCCTGAAAAATTCTTAAGTTGGTAGGATAATTAATATTTGTATTTGGCAACGCTGTTAACTATGATATCGGTAATGTAGATTTTGATATAGACGACTTTTTTAACCATGTTTTGCGCGGTTATCCAGCTTTTTTCCTTGAAGAACAACATAAAGGTAAATTTACTTTAATTGTAGTCATCCGTAGATGTTTTATAAAAATGTTGTTATTTATTGCTGTCATACGTGTTAGTGTAAATGCTAAATTCCATATTTAACCAATACACTTCTTCAATAGTTATTCTCATGTTAAAGTGTACCTCTGCCTAAAATAAATCAGAAGCATGTTAAACATAGTACATTTGTATTTATGCTGCAGTGTTAAAGAGAAGTTTTGTTTTGGGAAGTGTATTTTCAAATTTAATTCTTTTTTTGTACGTAATCGGAGCAGAAAGTGTAATACCAATGCCTCATTAATTACCAAAGTATTTTTGTGTTTACATGTACATGTTTCTATGTTGTTATGATTTGTACTGGATTTTGTCAATGGTATTAATTACAGAGCCAATGGATGAATATTTCGCTTACTTTACTTTCTGTATATAAAAGGGTGAAGACCCTTTTAGAGGAAATAAGCGAAGTATTGAGGGAGAATACTCTTCAGTGGTGTACGGTAATGCATAAAATTGGAATGAACACCACCACAAAACAAGAATGGATAACAATTTTTAAGGAATAACTCGTTGAGTTGTATGTATGTATATGATACAAGATGCGATAAAGTTCAGAACAAATTAACAGTTGGGCTTATTCGAAGAGAGACATTTGATACAAAGTAGGATTGATGAGTAAGTTTTATTTTTCTTATTTAATATAGGTAGTAATATTAATTACCCTTTATTAGTTAGTTTAAGTCATTACAACAAAATAAAATAAAATTACAAACTGGTTAGTTAACCAAAAAGCTATTGACTTTTGGTCCTTCTGTCTACTTCTTATTATGTCCTAAAGTTTCGGATTCTGTCTTGATTAATTACATATTTTAGTAATAATTTTATTATAAATAAAATTCTTTACAGATATGATGAAATTGAAAAAAAAGAAAGAATATAGATAATTATGCAAAGTCTCCTCTGCCCACTGAAAATCTTCAGGAGGGAGAAAAATTCGGGCGCGAGGAACGTTATTTTGAACTTAAATGTAAAATATTGGCTATTGTAAATGAGCTGAAAATCAAATTTAGCCTAGAAATGGAAAAGATTGTCGTGTCGCCAGATGGAGATGGTTTCAAAGCAAAACAATGAACAGGTGAGAAGAAAGCCAGGAAAATTATGTCTAAACTTGGATTAAAATTGGTAAGTAAATCTTTACATACAGTATATACATCATTCCAATGTGAGTAATTTGAAGGACATGCATTCATATAATTGGCGCCAATTTTAAATTATCATTAATTTTTTTTTTTTAATGTCAAATTAAAACTTGTCGATACAAATTAATTTCTTTGCATTTCATCAATTACATGTATAAGTAACATTTACATTATTACCTAGAAAATGTAATAATTATATAACCTAGTCAGTTTGTAATAATTATTAATGTTGGTAAAATATAATTAATATCTTTAACTTTATACTTCTTATATTCAGTGATGTATATATTTTTTAAGTGATGATTGAACCAAGGTTTCGCATTAATTTTGTCTGAGAATTATTGTGACGAGTTTCTTGGCAGACTGATAACATTTTATAAATTATTTTTCGATAGTTATTATTATTAATGTACTACAAAAATCATTTTTTTAAGGTACCAGGAGTCAACGATTCGTAAAATGGTTCTTAAAGTGATCTAGTGCAGTAGCACGTTCTTCTAAATCAAGCATTTTCATCCAACATGAACAATTCACTCAAAAAAAAGAAGTAAACATTAACAAAGAAATATTGAACTTGAACTTGAATAATTATATACAGTGTGTCGCACTTTAGACGGCACCACCCTTGTATTTTTTTTTATATATTATCGATTTCAAAAATTTCTTTTTTCTGATTATACCCCTCACTAAATTGTACTTTTAGGGTATGTTACGTTCCCTTCACGGTAAAATGCTAGTCTACTACGATTTAAAATAAACAGCAAAATTGAAGAAGTCGTATTAGGGATTTTTTTATCAAAAAAACTTGTTAATAAAAGTTGTTCAGAATCGTTCAAATAAGCTAAATCCAAAATTTCATTAAAAACAAAAAAAAAATGGAAAATCTCAAAAAATATCCAAATGTCCAAAATGCTAATTGTGATTTAGTTGAAAATACGGTTATTTAAGTAATTAAGCATCGTTTTTTGTTATTGTATTGAATTAAAAGAATAAAATAACAAATCATGGCAAACTTGTGAGATTATTACATGCATTTTTTGGATTCTGAAATTGTTTTAGAGGGATTTCAATTTTTTTTATTATTTTATTATTTTTTTTTAATGAAAATGGATTTAGCTTATTTGAACGATTCTGAACAACTTTTATTAACAAGTTTTTTTTAATAAAAAAATCCCCAATACGACTTTTTTGCTGTTTATTTTAAATCGTAGTAGACTAGCATTTTACTGTGAAAGGAAAGTAACATACCATAAAAGTACAATTTAATGAGGGGTATAATTAGAAAAAAGAAATTTTTTAAATCGATAATATATAAAAAAAAATACAGAGGTGGTGCAGTCTAAATTGCGACACACTGTAAAACACATAAAATGATATAATTAACATCATATTCCTTAATTTTAAGTTTACTTATGAATTGGCTTCCTAAAACTTTTCTCCCTCCAGGAATTCAACATGTTTCTGAAAATCAAGAACTTGAACTTGAAACCATCTCCATCTGGGGACACGACAATCTTTTCGATTTCTAGGCTAGGTTTGATTTTCAGCTCATTTACAATATCTAATATTTTAGATTTAAGTTCAAAATAACATTCCTCACGCCCGAATTCTTCTCCCTCCAGGAAGTCAATATGTTCCTGAAAATCATAAAGATCTTCCGTGGGCAAAGGAGACTGGTACTTTTTTTGGGTTTGCATATAACTGTCTGTATTCTTTTTTTCTTTTTAATGATATTATATAATATTATTACTAAGGTACATAGACGTACGTAGACTTTTTTAATATAAAATGTGTAATTAAACTAGACAGAATCCGATACTTTTGAACATAAGAATACAAGAACAAGTAGGCAGAAAGACTAAAAGTCAATAGCTCTTTGGTTAAACAACTATAGTTTGTAATTTTATTTTGTTGTAATGATTTAAGCCATAGAAAATATAACAAGATCGAAACCTTATCTGATCCAAACTATTGCTATTCTCCAAACTGGTAGGGGCGCTGATACATGTACACATCATCTTTTTTTTATCTGTACGTAGATATGCAGATTTATATGAGAAAAGCCGTATATGACGAATAAAGCGATTATATCTCATTGTCATGGTTACAACAATAAAAGAAATATTTTATTTTAATGTCAAAATTTAGTTTAGTAATAAGTTGTTAATACAGGGCGAGTCATAACGTACGGAGGAGATTGAAAGGGTAGTAATATAAGATCAAAATAAATATTTTTTCTTAGTAAACTTTAGACCAAAGATCAATAATAAGAAAGTTGCATCAGTTTGAAATTTTTTAAAATTAACGCCCTCTTTTTGAATACCGCTGATATTAATGAGGAATCAGAGTTTTTTTTTTTTTAATTGAAGCATTTTAAAAACAATTAAATAGCTGCTACTTTTATGTTTTTAAATTTTTATAATTTTTTTAATTTTACATTGTATACATAACAGTCAGGTAACTTCAATTTAAATTTAAAATGTCAGTTACTAGCATAGTTTGTAAAGAATGTTCATTCATCGATGTAACTTTAACTTGCTGTAACTTTCTGGTTGCTGTGTTTTGGTCAAAAGCTTACTAAGAAAACATATTTATTTTGGTCTTCTCTTACTACCCTTTTAGTCTCCTCCGTACGTTATGACTCTCCCTGTATATTTCTTCCTGTGTTCTTTAATACAGTTTATTGTTGTTATTTATTAATAGTACGCACATATCGTTAATAGCCCTTTAATTCATATATAAGTATACACATTTGTTACACATTTGTTCAAAGAGAAGTTTTGTTATAAGGAAGTTCATTTTCAAATTTTATTTTTCTTTGTACATTATCTTTATATTTTCAGATTTGTGATGTAAATCATTTGGAATTTAGATGTTGTAATATCATTTTGTTCACAATAAACTTTTCATGTGTCTGTGTTTGATTTTTGGCAAATTTGATAATTTAACTCTACAAACAATCTAATGTTATTATCGATACGGTTAATGCGAGCTATAATTTAAAATATATAATTTATATACATTACATTTGAAAGCTGTATAAATGAATCGAAGCAAGCTTTAATATTCTCTTAGTCGTGCAGATGGCACATTAAGGTTTAAAACGTTTTTTAGAGTCTATGCTATCCAGTAGGTTATATTATCTATGAGCCTAACCACAAACAAAATCGAAAATTGATCGTATGTGCCATCAAAAAAAAAATCTGTGATATTTTACCTTCTACATAAGCATATTCATTGTTTGTATGTTAAAGAAGCATCTGTATTCTTATTGTCTGTTGCCTAATAGTTAGTAAAATTTATTTATTACTACTTTGTACAGTCCCTTGCAACAGCAACTAACATACTGAAAACCTAATTTTTACTTTTAAATCTGTCAGTTATGCAAGAATTGACAAAATTGTTTGATTATCAAACAAATTCACAGAGTTTACTTCTGTTGAGCTGATAAAAACCCAAAAAAAGGAGTATGTAATTTAATGTAAAAAAAAATTATAAAATTGTGGTTTTTAATTTTTTTTATTATGTTTACAAAAATTGCAAATTGCAAATAGAATTAAATTCTAAGCAACTTTTTCAAATAACTTTTTGGGATATCCAAGGATATTTAAAGTGAATAGGATTGCTCGATTCCTATACCGCAAAATTAGCGTATCCCCTCCAGTTGTAGACGGCTGTTACGTCACTGACGGACCTGATCTCTCGTCTTGCACGCTTTTGTACGGGCATTTCGGTGTTGTTTTAACCGTTTCTGTCGTCTCCGTTTGTTCTTTGCCGCTTGTATTGTGTTTCTTTTGTTGTTGAAAGTGTTAAACTAAGAAAAACTTAATAGTAAAAATGCCTGGTCGTAGATGTGCGATTGCTTGTTGCAATAACAGTC
>JAFFZR010019087.1:0-16213 GCA_018397195.1 Lethrus apterus | reverse complement strand
TTTCGAACTGTTCAAGTAGTACGCTATGGAAACAATTGCTAGATGCACGTCGCGTTTGATAATAAAATTCAAATTACTTACTAAATTTCTTTTAATTTCGAAATCATAAACATAATTATTTTGGTGTGAAATGTTGGTTCCGTGGAATTATACACAAAAATAATTTCCGATAAACTGATAAACCGAGAATAACAAACGATAAATTAAGAAACAATAAAGAAAATTAGGATACAGATAAAGTAGTACGAAAACAATTAAAGTCAATTAAAGTAAGTAAAATATTTAAAACTAAATACGTTACTTATTATGTACTTACTTTAATTATGTAGTTTTGGTAGTACTTTATTTATATACTAATTTCCTTTATTGTTTCTTAATTTATCTTTTATCATTCTCTGTTTATTAGTTGAAATTACTTTTATTTAAAATTGTAACTCCACCGGAACCAATATTTCACACAAAAATAATTATGTTTATGATTTTGAAATTAAAAGAAATTTAGTAACTAATTTGCATTTTATTATCAAACGCGATGTGCTTCTATCAATTGTTTCCATAGCGTACTACTTGTTCGAAAACAGTTCGAAAATTAAAAGAAAAAAATGGCCATAATTTATTTATTTATAAAAATAACTAGGTCGAGTGGTATACCAATAGAATCGTTGAAAAAAGGCCTCTTTTATAAAGTCGTAGCCGACTATGGTTTCCATTAGAAAAAACACAAGTTTGTGACATAACTCGGAAATTATAGCTTAAATAAAAAATTCGGTGAGACAGTTTTATTAAGCACGTAATTACCTACAACTTTTTCCTTTATACATTTTTTCTAAAGTCAATAATAACAGAGCTATAGGCATCGAACAAAAACACAAAAAAGATATTTTTCCGACGTATCTAGTTAGCCATGCATTTTTTCCAAGAAACAAAAACCTCATTAAATTGAGCTCGTAAATCTGGAATTCTTTTAATTCACACGTAAAACGGTCGATAGAAACCATGCTGCCCACGGGCATAGGGTTGGGGACCCCTGCCCTAAGGTATGCCATGAAAACAACATAGGGATTTTTCTTTAATAGCCCATTAACGAACCATGTTTTTAATTTCTTCCATGTTAATAGAGGAGCTGCGAGAGTAGATAACTGAATTATAATTCGTACGATGGTGCTACGAGATAACGTCAGCAAAACTATACAGGGTGTGGCATTTATCTGGGATCGGTCGATCACGGCTTACCTATTCATTTTATCAAAAAATGTTTCAAGTAAATGTTGTTTGGAGTCAAGTACTATACACCATAAAATATACAAGTGTTTAGTTTTGCCTGCACGTTATACAGTGTGTTTGGTTTTAGTTGTCACAGCAGATATCTCGGCTATTGTTAGAGATACGACAAAATGTCATAGAAGAAAAGTTATTCTACACTAAATTTTCTATTACCTGCCATAGCCAAAAAAAAACAATTGAGCATCAAATGCGTTAGATGTAGGAAATGCAATCAAAAGTTTAAATACAACGTATCCAATTTTATTATGTATTTGAAAAGTGTAAAAAATTCTCTTTACAACAATATATCAAATGCCACAGTTATCTAATCAATTAAAAACATAAATCAATAATCAAGTAACAAATGCAAATCTGCGTATTAAGTTACTTCTCCCTTTTTGCAACATGTATGGTGTTATTTGGCTGCAGGACCTACGATTACGATTTTTAAGGGCGTCTAGATCTTGTGGACAAGTAACATACACTTTTTGTTTCAGAAAACCCCACACAAAAAAATTTGCATTTGTTACTTAATTATCGATTTATGTTTTTAATTGATTAGATAACTGTGGCATGTGATATATTGTTGTAAAGAGAATTTTTTACACTTTTCAAATACATCATAAATTGGATACGTTGTATTTAAACTTTTGATTGAATTTCCTACATCTAACGCATTTGATGCTCAATTGTTTTTTTTTGGCTATGGCAGGTAATAGAAAATTTACTGTAGAATAACTTTTCTTCTATGACATTTTGTCGTATCTCTAACAATAGCCGAGATATCTACTGTGACAACTAAAACCAAACACACTGTATTTTATATAATTTACTATACATTTTAAATAAATATTCCTAAATTTATAAATTTTTTTTCAATATGAAATGTAACATACGTTCTTAATTATCTATTGAGGAAACCACATTATTTCTGTATATTTAGATGTGTTCACTTTTAGTTATCTTTGAAAAAATTCCTTGTAAATCGATGTGCTGTTGATTCATAAAAAAATCACTTCCTTATGCGTCACTTATTACGCTAACTTCCGGTTAAAACGGAACTTATTTTATATTTTCCAAGTGATTTCCACACAAAGAAATCACTTGTCTCAAAGAAAATTCGGTATCCGGTAGAAACATTGACTGCATTTGCGGGGTCGGAATCACATTTTGTCACAGCCGTTTCCCACAGACGTGAGAAATTCCAAAAATTTTACCAAACTTAATGGCAATTTCTTTTTCGGGCAACTTCGTTTGGTTTTTATTATACTTTCGTCACCTGATCCAGCTTTAATTTTACCCAAAACTTCATTAATCTTTTTCCAAGACTTTTTTCCCTTTTATACTTTCAAACGTATTTTTGTAATAATTAGCGGATTTAAATTAAAGTTCTTTGAGACAAGTGATTTTCAGACAAAAACGTATTCATGAGAGTCCGAAATTTGATTCCTTAGAGATTCCACGGCCGACCATAAAAACGCCGGACTTATGATCCTTTTTATCGACGCATCGAATCCAGTCTGTTCGTCTGTGTGGAGTGGTGTAGAATTACAGGCGCGTGGGCGTGGTGAACTTTGGTTGTGAAATATTTTACTGTATATGAAGTCGAAGCTGTAATAACGGTATTGATTTTTACATGGTTTTCCTGGCATACACTCAACAAACTGCTGGAAGTTTCCAATATGCAACTTGCGGAACAATTTCGAATCGAATCGTTTCGCGAAAATTCCACAGATCGCAGTCGCCGCCGATGGGAAACAAAAGTCATTTCACCTGCTGGTGAAAAGTTTTAATTCGTTTGTCGATGCAACGGACGAAAACGAAAGGCGGAAAATGTTCGAAACTTGCTATCGAGTTGCAGCATACTTTACTTCATGCCATTTTATTTCGAGTGTTTGGAAACTTCCGAGTTGGCGACTTTAGGGCACGATTAATTAACGCTAATCGATTGAATAATACACTAGTAGAATTATAAAAACAACAAATAATGTTAAATCAACAAAGATCACTTGACGCATTAGATATAGACACCTACACACACGAATCGAATGACTGAAATTCTATTAACTTTGATTTTTTTAA
Source organism: Lethrus apterus (assembly GCA_018397195.1). Taxonomy (NCBI): domain Eukaryota; kingdom Metazoa; phylum Arthropoda; class Insecta; order Coleoptera; family Geotrupidae; genus Lethrus; species Lethrus apterus. The sequence goes on along the minus strand of JAFFZR010019087.1, from coordinate 12,868 downwards.
ATCATATAAAGGATGTCAATTCATTTAATTGAACTTTGAAATTATTCAACCGAATTTTTACAATTGTTGGATTTATTTTAAATACACTAACGTATCCAGAACGACAGGATTGTAGCGTTTTTCAAATAAAAAAAATACCGTGTCCAAATCCCTATGAACAGCCATAATTGTTGTGTCGTCAGCGTACAAGAAATAGTTGCGGTGGTTGAAGCAAATAATGACGTCATTTACATAAATGAAACTATCTCATAAGATGTCTCAAAATACTGCCTTGTGGGACACATCTCGTAGCTGTAACTTCTTCTCCAACTTCAGCACTCACCTTAACGCAACACTGTCTACTAAGATAGTTCTTAAACCATTCCAACAAATTTCCTCTTATGCAAAATCTTTCCATTGCACATTGTTTCAATTAATTTAATCTTTTTTTTTTCTTTCTTTCTTGAGCGTGCAACCAAATTAAAACTCAAATTATGCAATAAATTTGGTTGCACGCTCAAGAAAGAAAAAAAAAGATAAGTATTCTATCAACCAAGAATTTGACACTATTAATTAATTTAATGTGATTAACGCAATCGAAGGTAATATACAGAGTGGTCCACCGAAAACCAAACGTGTTTTCAAGTATTTAGACGCTTAAAAAAAAAAAAACGCTAAAAGAGGTTACTTTTCTTTGGAAGGGGGACAAATGTTTCAGCTATTTGCAGTCACCTACGTGCAACCTTAAAAGGTGGGTGAAGTTCACCTTACAATTATTAAATGGCAAAGGAATTTTTATCATTTGAAAGGCCAATCGATGGGCTTTACAGATGTGTTTGAATTTTTGAATTCTGATAATTACTTCCCGAGTTAGTGAGCTCTGAATATTCAAACTTTCTTAATTTTTTTGTCGCCTTGGACAACCCAACCCAACCTTAAAAGGGGGGTGAAGTTCACCTTACAATTATTAAATGGCAAAGAAATTTCTATCATTTGAAAGGCCAATCGATGGGCTTTACAGATGTGTTTGAATTTTTGAATTCTGATAATTACTTCCCGAGTTAGTGAGCTCTGAATATTCAAATTTTCTTAATTTTTTTGTCGCCTTGGAGATTAATTGCTTAAAAAATACTGAAACAGGTGAATTTTCTTTGCAAAGACACATGTTTCAGCTATTTCCGTTAACATAGTTTCAACTCCGAAATGGGGTTTGCCCCAAAATTTCGAAATAGCAAGGGGTAACTACTCGGTTTGGAGCATTTCGCTGTTTGTTAGTTACCGGACCGGTTTCTCGAAACTTACCTACTAATTCCTACTAATTTCCTACTAATTCCAAGACATATTTTCAATTGACGTGCTTATCTGCATGTTGTTGGTTAAACAACTTGGCTAACCTATTCGCACATTCATTGTATTCAAGGAAAAAAGCTATTGAATCGGTGAGTGGAAAAAGGATAAGATTCCCGAAACCCCACTTTTGAGAAAAGCGAAAATGTTCCTTGCCCAAACTATAAGTTCTGCTTAAAAGCTATCCATTGACAAATTATAGACCACGAAATCAGCTATTTCTTGGAAAATGTTCAAAATGTAATGTCACTCAGTTTATTAGTTATCAATGTTTAAAAGCTGTGTAATGTTATTGGCATTTTTGGGAATATTATCTTTCTTCCACTCATCGATTCAATTATTTCAACTTCTTCTCCGATCGAATAAACCATGAAGCGTTTCGTAACACTTTAAATTGAAAACGTGTTACTTTATCATAAATCTTAAAGTTATTTGGTTTTTGTTGATCTCCATGGTGACAAAAAACAGAATAGGTAAAAAAAATGAAAAAAGTTTGAATATTCAGAGCTCAATAACTCGGGAAGTAATGACCAAAATTCAAAAATTCAAACTCATCTGTAAAGCCCGCCCATTGATTGGGCTTTCAAATGATAAATACCACTAGCCATTTAAATATTTTATGGTGAACTTCACACCCCTTTTAGGGTTTCAACTAGCTGACTGCAAATAGCTAAAACATTTGTCCCTTTTCCAAAGAAAATTGACCTGTCTAATCTTACTTTTTTTGTTTTAAGTCTATATTTTAAAAGTTTGTATCAAATGAAAAGAAATTACTGAAATGAATTGTTTATTATTAGTCCAGTAAATCTATCAAAAAATGAGTCAAAATCTACATAAAATAACGTAGGTTGGGTGATAGCATGATTTGTTAGAGGGGTGTATTCTGAGCATAATGATGGATTTGAGGGGTTCCTCGAGTGTCAGCGGCGCCGCTATCGCGAGTAACGCCTTTAATTCGATATCTCGAGAACGAATCATTTTACACAAAAAACTACTGAAACCTTTTCTCTTACAAATTGAATTTCCTACTGACTGGACTAAGCAGCACTAACATTTGAAATAGCGCGTCCGTGAAAACGCGTAACGACGATAGCGCGGAGTTCCATCGATAAACTTAGCAATAACTATCAAAGTATTATTAGTAGAGAAAAAAGTTAAAGAAAGTTAAAGAAAAGATGTAGATAATTAAATGATCTCTAAGTTTGATAATAGATAAAATTCGATAAAAGTGATTGGAAGGTAAAGGCAAAAAACAGACGAAAATACGGATGTTTGTGAATTTCTAACAAAATAACTCCACAAGTATTGATGCTAGAAAAAAAGTTAGGAAATTCAATTTATAATAGAAAAGGTCTCTATAGCTTTGTGTAAAATGATTCGTTCTCGAGATATCGAATTAAACGCGTTACTCGCGATAGCGGCGCCACTGACACTCGAGAAACCCCTCAAGTCCGGCATTATGCTCAGAATATATCCCTCTAACAAATCATACTATCACCCAATTTACGTTATTTTATGTAGATTTTGACTTATTTTTTGATGATTTACTGGACTATGTAAAGCTTGTGGAAGTTGGAGTTGACTTACTGACTGGGTTTTCTTTTCCATTTCTCTCTACATTGTTTTCTGTCCTAGGTCTTCTATTTCACTTCTCGCCAGCTTACTCCCCCTTTCTCTGCTACTATTTTTACTTCTCCTGTCCATGGTCCTTGGCATTCCCTTCTTTTTCGTACACATTTTTAATTGTTAATATCCTCGCCCCGAAGTAGTTATTAAAACTTTTAATAAAAAGGACGAGACTGGGGCAAATTTTCACAAAATTTATTATTTCTCTTCAGTCCTGGCGCATTTCGATGCTTCTACAATATTTTCAATAGTAAGTTGTTTGATTAAAAGTTTCATTAATAAATATATAGAAAAGTCACGTCAGGCAATAATAACATACGCACTGGCATACTTAAAAGGGAAAAGTTAAAAATAAAAGCTATTAACATTCAAATGAGAGGTTAATGCTGACTACAGCCGTTTATTTTTAAATGTATAAAATTGAATCGTTGAAACAATTCATCAAAAGTCAAAATGATGTAAAAGCATCGAACGCGTCTGGGTGGATGAAAAGAGTTAATAAATTGTGAGAATTTTGAGAAGCTCTAAATTTTCCTTCGGTTGGACACACGCACAGGTGCGGATTAGGCCTGGACATTATGGGTTGCAGCCCAGGGCCCCCTTCAATTAAAAGGTCCCTTTCGCGGCAAAAAAGAAAAACAACTTAAAAACTTTTCGTACCTAGATAAAGTTTAAATCGTTGGTTTGCAACACCATTGGATTTGAATAAAATATGATATATCGTTTTAAATGACTGTAAACAGTAAAAACGGCTCTGTCTTCTTTCGCCTCTGTCGGTAGTCGGCAACATTAAAATATACTTTGTCATTTGTCAATAATGAAATTAGCGTGGCAACGTCGGAATGGGAATGCAAGTCTAGCTCTTCTAAAAATTGTTAGCTTACCGTAGCTTTGATACAGTTTTATGACAACTAACCCAAACTTTGGGTTAATTTGTGTTAATTGGGTAGGTCCCACGAACAGTGTTAGTCCTCCAAACTTAATGGTCCACCCCTGCACACGCAGTCCTCCAGCTTTTCGTTATGGATTTCCTCTCTCTAATGTCAGATTTCCCTCATTCATTAAAACTGTTGTTCTTGTTTGCTAGAATCATTTTCTAGAAAAGGAAGGTTTATTATTTGAGTAAAGTAAGTAAGCAATATTGTGCTGGCCGACTACAGTAGTCAGGACTGGAGTCAAAACTAAAATATTGTTTTTCTGGCACACCCGTCAACGGTCCTACGTTAACGGGTGCAGATAGATTTAGGCTATGGTCAGGTATGACCTGATAAAATAGTGGGACACATTTCAGAATGAGCATCTATGGTTCTTACAGAAGAACTTAATATTAATAATAATAGTAAACTTTATTATTCGTAGATCACATAGAGATGTCATCGCCAAGATCTACAAATACAAATAAAAAACGAAACAATAAAATAGGCTGGCAGATAAATTCGGACAAGGAATAGAAACATACTTTTATAAAATAGTCTGTCGTCACTGTTTTGAATTTTACAAGAAACTGAATTTTTATGATGCTTATTTTACTTTTAAAAATGTGTACAAATGACTTTTCTGATAAAAAAACTTTTGGCGACCACAAATATTATAAAACAAAGTTTGTTTATGTGAGAATCAAAAGAAAGTCTCTGAAGTAAGTCAAATAAGTTCACACCAGTTAGTCAGTTTGAAATGCAATTGTTAACAGTTGCAAAGATGCGATCGATTAATACATGTCATCTACAAACAGATTTATATTAAAGTCAAAAATGTTCTTGAAGATTATTAATGTGAAAGGTAGGTAAGAAATCACCCACAATTACCACGTACGCCATGCGATAACAACGTTTTAGTTAGTAAGTTATAGTTTACAGGGGAGGTGGAAGGGCAGATAGTAGATATAAGAAGCTGTGACTATACGGAAGGGTGCCGGAATATTTGAATGGAAGAAGGAGTGGTGAAGAGGAAAGGCTGATAGCAAGGTTCAGGTGCGGGAACGAGAAGAGGGCAAATAAGCATTGGATGGAGGAGGCATACCGAAGATGCAGGTTTTGCGAGAGAGGCTGGGACGACTGGAGGCACTGGTGGTGGGAATGTGGGAAGGCAGAGCTGGGAGAAGATGTGGATGCAGGAAGAAACTGGAGGAGGTGTCTGAACGAGAGGGAAGGGAGAGTAGAGGTGCTGAGAAAACTGAAGAATATATTGGAGTTGGAATAGGGCGAGAGCAGGCTTGGAGGGAGATGAGATATATTAGTTTGAGAATGTATTTCTTAAATGCCAATACTATAATTTCAACACCAGACAATAAGATTACTAGCCTGCTGACTAGTTAGTTACGAGTCCAATTAATTAAGGAATGAGAAGAAGTTTGCAATGTATTTAACACTTAAGTAATCATATCCATCCGTACGTATGCACATTATGTTTTCCTATTGAGCCACAAGCATCCACCGGATACGCATATAAGATACAACCCTTAACGCAATATACCTTTATTTACGTATGCACATATGCCAGAAAATAGCCACTTGAGACTAAATAGCAAGGTTTGCTAAAGTAGAAAAGTAATTATCAACATTTTTCTAGCCGATGTTATTCTTTTTGAATGCGAATAAAAATGTTTTTATATTTTAAATAATTTAAACAATTTAATATTTTTACAGATATCCATTTATTTCATGCATGTGCATGTGTATATGTGTCCGGAATCATCTAATCCGAAAACAAGTTCCGATTCATCTAATCCCTAAACCAGGTTCCCATTCATCTGATGATATTGAAAAATGAAATGAAACCGATTTCGATGCGAGTGAAGAGCACTATCTTCTAACTCAAAATGAAATGATTGGTTGAGAGATTCGGAGCTTTCAAAACAGAAAGCAAAATTGGATGAAACAATACAACTTTTTGGCTCCGAGTGTTAGAAAAACTTACTACAGAGACCGTAGCAGGGCTTACGCAAAGTATTACACGACAGGAGATAACATATACTTTTGCTAGGACATTCCTGGTGTGTTCGAGGAGCTTGGCAGCCTTACAATGCAAATGAATAGCGGTTATTTGTTGACAATAGTAAAGAGAGTTTTAAAGCAGACCAATCTATTGCATAACGGAAACGAGAAACCATCGATCCCCATCGCATATGTAGTTAACACTAAAGAATCCTACAAGACAATGATCAAATTGTTGAAATGCATCAAGTATGAAGAATACGATTGGAAATTTTGTGCCGATTTGGGCGTGGTGGACATGTTATGTAGAATGCAAGGTGGATACACAAAATATTGTTGTCTCCTATGCCTCTAGGATAGCCGCGCTCGAGAACATCTTTAAAAGAGAAAAGAATAACCCGATAGAAAAACTCCCACAGTTGACGAAGACTACATTAAATATGTGCCTTTCAACAAAAAGGAAAACATCATCCTTCAACAATTTACTTGGACTCTTCCAAATTTTAGTCAAAACGTTGAATAAAGAAGGCCAAGCGTTCGCTTATTTAAGAACCTTCTTTTTACAAACACATCTGGTATATTGGGGTCACAATGGGTTCGAAATTAAAATGACAACAAAATATTAAAAAAATAAAATTAGAAACTTTTATAGGTTGGGTTTTATTGAAGACATATTATATAAACAAATGCAATTGAAAAAAAAAAGACAAAATAATCTGAAACAACACTAAAACTAATGTTTACAAATTTAGTAAGAAAGAAACGCTATCTCTTAAGACGTCCGATTAAAAAATCCTAAACCAAATTTGCACTGCCCCTGAGTGGTGCCAAATGTTTTTCTGTAATATTTATTCGTCACTCAACTCCCTGAAATAAAGAAAATTATTATGAATAATTTTATATAAAAAAATAACAATAAAAAAATATTGCTTACATTTGGTCTGTATTACAAGAGCTGCAGACAATCTTCTGTACAAAATGTTGCTTGGAGACGGATTTCCTAAATTGGCAGTACTTTGTTGGATATTTTATTATTTGGGAAAGTGTACACAAAAAAACATCTCATTCTTTCTGAGGGGGTGGGACATTGACTTTTCGAGCTGCTCGAGGAGCTTGCCAAAATTTTTCAATAAGACGTTTTAGGTTGTTTGATATTTTATAAGTATTTAGTCGCTCCCACAAATGTTGACTTATCAAAGCCTTTCCTAAGTTCTTCAAGCCATACTATTTTCCAGATTAGCTGCTTTCAAGATAACGAGTGAGTTTACTCGGGAAATATCAGCATTGCATACAAAATTGTTAGAGACCATCTACGACTTCTTCTATTGCAAGAATAGTTTGCGCATTTTTGGTCCAATCTATCAACCAACTTTAATTCGTTAACATGTCTCTCAATTCTTCGTCGGTTAAGAATTTAAGCGCCACGTTTCGTTTCAAAGCAGTGACGTAAGTGGTATCTTGGGGTCATGGATGACTCCAATTATTTATATTTCCAAAACTATAGGCACAATACGTAAGCGCGTCAAGCGCCAACTAAACGGTACGGAAAGATGCAGCTACTGGAACAAGGGTTTGTTACCAATAATAACATTGCTGCATAGTGCGCTACCACTTAAGGGTAAAAATTCTTTAGTTTGCGAAAATCAAGGAAGGAATTTTTAATTGTTTCTGATTTCCTTGGAAACAATAAAGCCCGAAACACGAGATAATTGTTGAAGATTTGCTTCAGAAATATGCTAAAATAGGTATTAAATACTGTTTCTTTATTTAATTCGGTTTCAATTTCTGTTATATGTCTTTCGTTTATTTTTTATTTTTCCAACAGTCTATCTCTGTGTCTCTGAAGATACATTTTTTGCATTCGCACCTGAATTTTTTTCCGTAGAATCTCGGTGACGTTAGTGACGAGCGTGGTGAGAGGTTCTATCAAGAAATGAAGACCATTGAAATGGATTTTGGGATGAGAGAATGATGGGAAATTATAGACAAAGCAGGAGCCCACAATATTTCTAATAATTTTATATTGAAATAATAAATAAAATTGCATTATACCATATAAATAAGGCAAATAAGCAAAAACAGAAAAAAGTTGAATTTTTGTAATTTCTTATATAATTGATCGTAACTTCGGCATTTCTACAAATCTTTTCATCGTAAATACCCTTTTCTCTTCGTAAAAGTGTAAACTCTACGGAAAAAATAAGAAACTGGTTACATTTACACGATTTATATTTTTCCTCGGCGATAGAGTGAATTATCGATTTTGAATTGTAAAAAAATTTTCTTTTGCATATTATGGTCCATTACACTGAAACTACTGTAGCGACTGAAAAACAATGTTAACATTTATTGGTAATTCAATTATCTTTAATCTGATGTGTCGAACGGCGAGATTGGTCGTTCCTAACTCGAGATATCCAAATAGTTAAACTATCTCCAAAAAATTAAAAATTCATATGTCGATAACGTATCTATAAAAAAAAACGTAATGCAATTTTTGAGTTTAGCGCGCCAAAGTACATAAGAAAAATATAATGCCACTTAGTAGACAGAATTTTTTAAATAAATTGTTAGCTAGTATTATTAACTGGTTCAATTTGTCAATTTAAAAGTACGTTGGCATTACAATTGTGGAGAAAACATTATTTTCATTATAAAGCGATTAAAATTTACTTCTTGATATAGGTTTAAAAGGCCATTGTGAATCACTCGGTAATTAGCAAGTAGTTCTTATCATTTTAAAAATTCTAAGCATTCTTATATTTGCATTGTTTCACAACAATTTATAGCGTCAGAATAATTATATTTAAACGCCTGTGTAATATTTAGTTTTCTCAAAGTTTTAATTTCTTTGAATAAAAAACCACCAAAAATGTTAAATTTATCAATTGCGTGTTTTGTGGTAAACACCATCATTTTATCAAAACCTATGAAATACCGTTTGAATAAGTTATAAATATTAAAACTCAATTCAAATTAATGGAATGTTCTCCAAATGTACGCATTAAATTGCGTTTAATAATACGCCTGTTCTCAAGTGCAATAATTATAAACGTTTTGTTTACGCAAGCTAATTTAGAAAGTCCATAGTCACGTAACCCTACGTCTAATCGATCATCGAAATCTCCCGTGACCAGATCGCTATAGATGCTGAATTCTGAAATATGCTCCCTCGGTTATAATCTGCACATATTTCGTGAAAAAGTTTCATGAACTATTTGATTTAGGCGAAATAGAGCAGCAGCAAGCGGTTCATGAAAGTATTGAACGAACGTATGTACAATACTCCAATAGCCGACTGCAACTACGGCAGCATGTAGTGGGGGACCCTCAAACCGTGGGGGCAGCACTCAGTAGCCAGCTATTCCAACAGAAAGATTCTGTTGTCTGTTATATAGAACGCCAAACAAGCGATTTTTCTACCGTTTGCAATAACAGGCGATTTTCGACCGGTTTAGATCAATCAGTGACGATGGGTGGTTGATTTGTTTGACGTGTGATGGGTTGAGTGTGCACGCACCTTTGGTTTTAGGCGATGAAGTGATTTGACGTATTTACCTTCAAATAGAATCCTTTCGGTGCTTTTAAATTAATATTTGTACATAGGAATTTTTAGCCAAAAATGTACAAGTTATTAGGGGGATTTGCTTCGTATTTAAAATATCAAGATATCACTACTGACTGTGCAATATTCAGGTTACACAACATCTTCACGACTGTGCTCCTCTTCGCGTGTAGTGTTGTTATTACTGCCAGTCAATTCGTCGGTAATCCGATACAATGTATCGTCGATGGCTTACCGAAACATGTGGTCAACACGTTTTGCTGGATTTCGTCCACGTTCACGATGCCGGAAGCTTTCAGGAGACAGGTAACAGCTGACCTATGAACTCGAATAACGGTACTAACGATGCGGTGGGTGTAACACGTGACCTCGCGCATCATTTGCCAATTGATGATTTTCAATGATAATTTTTTTAATTGTTAATTTTGACGTAATAGCGTAATATTTGAAATTACATCCTTGTTACAAAACTGAAATGATAACCACATTAAACGAATGGTATTTTGCGAAGGTATTTTTACTTCCGGTAGAATGCGGATATTGCGTAGTTTATCACGTTGGATTACAATGGCGCACTTTTATTTCTCTTGTAATCTGATATGTTTTACTGTCCTGAATGGCTGAATTAAAGTACATTTAGTTCCATTGATTTTTACTAAATTTAGAACTGTGTATTTAATAAATATTTTGTAAAACTTTCTTTTCAGTTTGAATTTATATTTCTGTTATTATAGTTACATTTTTTACGTGGTTCCTGTCAGTAATAAAGTTGACAGAAGGCAAAATTGTTTAGAAATTTAGTGCAAGTCCGCTCACTCTTGCCTTGGTATAAGTGCGCCTTTAAGCAACGTCACCCAGAGACAGTACGCGGATGTGACGTGTGCTTCGTCTATGACGAAAGATGACAAAAATTGATTACTAACAATTATCGCATGCTACAAGTGCAGTGGTCTTGACGTAGACTGTACGAAAAAAGATTTCTTCGAACTTAATCTTGCTGACGATATCACGTTTGCAAAAGTTTGTTTCGTTTATTATTATGATTTTTAGCCATTATTAAGTACCTGTCTGAATCTAAAGGTCACTCATTTCAATATTTTTCCAGGTTTGTGGGGAAATTGTAATTTTTAAAAAATCTAACTTTTAAAAGTAAAAAAAATTTAGTTATGATAATTAATTACACAAAAATTCTTACAGTTCATATGTTTATTGTTGTCAAGTGTCTTATAATTTCAACAAACTAATAAGTAAATATAAAACATAGGACTAATTCGGAAGGCAATTAACTGTAATGTTTACTTTTTATAAATAAGTTAAAATTTACTTTTTGGTTTTAATTTATTATTATCTTAAGTAGAAGTATGCTGAATTTTCAATTATATAAGAACCAAAACATCGAGTGTCAAAAGAAAAAGTTAATAAGCCTTAACTTGTCTGCAGCACTTCTGGTTTTGTAGGAAAAATGTATCACACAGTAGGGTTCTTTTAAAAAAATCGTATACTCAAATTTTAGTTTAAACAACTTATCTATAAATTATTATTACTTATTTCAAAACCATTCATTCCAGATAGGTTGATGTAAATCTGTCTTAGCATCTTATAATACATCTTAGGTTTATATGTGGGAATTTTTTTTATTATTGAAATATGGTAAAATTCGTTTTGGGGGATAGGTTGTGCATGCCCACAAACCCAAAATTCGTTTTGACTCATGTCACGTGACCACTAGTATGGCGGGTAATTGAAAAAATATGCTACTAATCTGCAAAAAGTGAGGTTAGATAACATGATACTTGCTTAGAATTCAATTCTGAGGCGTTGAGGAATTTTTGTAAACATATTAAAAAAAAATTAAAAACCACAATTTTGTCAGTTTTTTTTAAATTAAATTACATATTCCTTTTTTTTGGGTTTTAGCAGCTCAACACAAGTAAACTCTCTGAATTTGGTTGATAATCAAACAATTTTGTTGATTCTTGCATAACTAACAGAGTTAAAAGTAAAAATTAGGTTTTCAGTATGATAGTTGCTGTTGCAAGGGAGTGTATGGAGTAGTAAAAAATAAATTTTACTAAATAATAAGCAATAGACAGAAGCAAATAAGAATTTCTTAAGCATACAAACAATTTAAAAATTATTTCTTAGTACTTTGTACAGTCCCTTGCAACAGCATACTGAAAATCTAATTTTTACTTTTAACTCTGTTAGTTATGCAAGAATTGACAAAATTGATTATCTACCAAATTCAGAGAGTTTGCTTCTGTTGAGCTGCTAAAACTCAAAAAAGGAGTATGTAATTTAATTTAAAAAAAAAAATTTGGGTTTAATTTTTTTTTTAATATGTTTACAAAAATGTGCATATAGCCTCAGAACTGAATACTAAGCAACTTTTTCAAATAACTTTTTGGGATATCATGTCATCTAATCTCACGTTTTGCAGCTTAGTAACATATTTTTGCAATTACCCGCCATACTAGTGTCACGTGACATGAGTGGAAACGAATTTTTGGGTTTGTGGACATGCACAACCTATCCCCCAAAACGAATGTTACCATATTTCAATAATAAAAAAATTTCCCATATGTTGCAACACATCTGCCGGTCACTGTACATACTATAAGGTTGTTAATTTATTATACATGCTGTCCCAAAACCGACAAATTAGGTGGTTATTAAAGACACCAAAACAATCAATTTTTGTCTATAAACTCATGTCCGGAAATGAGCCACTTTGGCACTAGATGGAATCAAAGGCAGTTGAAACGTAACATTTTTAATTTTATCTCCAATTAAAAAGCAGGATCATCATGTAAAGCAAGCTGGTACATGATATCAATTTTATTGGATTTGTTGGCAAGGGCAATGGCCGCTTGCACGCGTGTGCAAGCTATTCCGTGAATATTCTAATATTCCAAGGAATAAGAATGTATCATGATAACTTTTGAACGGCTTGAGCTATCGTTATGAGAAAAAACACGTCGATTTTTAATTTTTACGTACAAGTGTTATCAAAATTCAATTCCACTTCCGGCGAAACCGGAAGCGATGTCAACTTTTTTATTTTAAATGGAACATCCTGTATATTTTGACGTTTATGGAAAGGCAATGGAAGGACGAATCCAACGATACCATATGTTCAACTTTAATTTGACAAGTAACAAGACAGGCAGCATTAACTTTTCTGCCATTTTCGTTATACAGGGTGAGTCATAACGTACGGAGGAGACTAAAAGGGTAGTAAGAGAAGACCAAAATAAATATGTTTTCTTAGTAAACTTTTGGCCAAAACACAGTAACCAGAAAGTTACAGCAAATTAAAGTTAAATCGATTAATGAACATTCTGTACAAACTATGCTAGTAACTGACATTTTAAATTTAAATTGAAGATACTAGATTGTTATTTATACAATGTAAAAT
>JAFFZR010019085.1:0-16537 GCA_018397195.1 Lethrus apterus | reverse complement strand
ACAGTTAATTTATGTTTTACATATTGATTCTATTGTCGTAGTTTAATAATTTTTTATCTGTTAATTTTAGTTTTTTGTCAATAGTTTTAATTCATTAATCACAATTTGCCTTGTTATGTTAATGCTAATTAAGAAATTTTTGTGTCTCCCATATTTAGCCCTGATGATGGCAACAAACACAATTGCTGAAACGTAGGCTATTTGATGTTTTGAACAAATCAACAAATAAATAACACAGTCCGAAAAGCTCAGTATTTTATTCAACATTTTTTATTTTGTCCGTATTTTAATTATTTTTTACATTTTGATTTTCATTTTATTGACTGGGTTTAATTAAAAAAATATATGCTTATATTTTTATTCTTTAGCAGGTAATATAAGAAAAGTATTATTAATAGGCTTATTGATCAAGGCACTGATCGACAAAAATCGTTTTTATTAGTTGCTCACTCAAAAATAAAAACATAAGTATAATTGTAAGGCAGTTACAAACAAGAATTTGTCATTAAACTTTTTTTCTTTGTCCCTTTCCTTTCTGCTCTTTCGAGTGTCGAATTTAGTAATTAAACAAAATTTTAAAAAATTTTATTGAAAATTTAACAAAATCGAAAAAAAGTCGAACCATGAAGATCAGAGTTTGAGTTTCATCAGAAATCTTAATTTTTTTAAAAGTTGACTTTTTTGATGATTTTCATCGGATTTCGTCCACACTCATTTCCTAAGTCAAAATGTATTGTTCACGTAGTTTGTTTTTCTTAGTTTTCATCTACCAGTTCCATTCAAACGTCACCTGCCGATATATGGGAAACATTGCATTAAATTTAAAAGTTTGTTTTAGAATGACAGGGTCACGTGACCCAGCTTATTGAATTCGTGAATTTTTTTCTGCAAATGACTTTCATTTAATCTTGGAAAATTAAAAAAATATACCAGAGATTTTAAGAAAGAAAAAGCAACAATAAAATAACTTGAAACTCCCATCGAACACAGCAATGTTTGATTTAATAATATTGAAAACTCCAAAATATTCTATTTGAACACATTTTTTTTTGTAATGTTCCTAACAGAATAACCCATAAATATCGAATAATTCAATTGTTTTTCATTACACTTATAAAAAAATGTTGAAATTTTAATTTGGAATTATTATAATTTACACAAAGTAAAACGACATAAATAAGGAAATAAAAAAAAAAACGATAAATATTTGTGGAAAAAGTCAACTCAATTTCTCCATAAATATTTTATCGTAGTTCCTTTATTTTACGTTTTTTTATGTTATGTTACATTCTTGAAATATAATAAATCCATTTTAAAATAAATCTTTCGTTCCAGTTTCATTGCCTTTGTTTCTTCTCTTATTTTCACATTTTCCATAAATTAAGTAAATAAGCAAAATTTTTTTAAATTTATAAATATTTTGAAATATGGAGATTTGAAGCAATAAAATGTGTTTTATGTTATATCTCCAGTATAAAACATGAAACCAATAATTTTTAAAATTATTATTGTTAATAATAATTAATTATTATTTTCATATTACAATTTATACAAAATTTAAAATTTTTGTATTACATTAATAAAGATAACTATTATTATATGATTTGACAGCCAGAAATTTTTAAGACTAACCTGTTTATCATTTTATCATCAACACAAAGAGAATATAAATATATTCACATATTTCTATTAAAAAAAATTTCGAACATAATGGCGTGGTCCCTTTTGCCGAAGAATCCAACCTAAATGTGTCGACCCTAACAAGATGGGCGAATTGATACAGCAGCTGTCAACTGTTTGAGTGCATTCGCCTGGCTTATGTACTTTAGATAATTTTCTGATCAAAGATATGATAAATTAAAACAAGATATTCGCATCTAAAGTGCAAGTAATCGCCGTGCTTTTAAATCTTATTTCAAATTTATACGGCACGGAGAATTGCCATTATTAGCTTAAATGGCGATAGAAATCGCGATAAGAGCTTGGAAGTAATTTGTAGAAATGTTTTGTTTTCGTTGTTGTATAAATATAATTTCGTTCAAAAACTTGTTTTGTATTTTACAATATTTTTTTTTCGGGAAAATTATTATAATTATTGTTTAGTCCTGGCGAAGAATTTTTGTACACATATTTAAATTAAAATACATCTTTGGTGGCACAATATGTAGATAAGAAGCAAAAAGGGTTTGAAAATTTAAAGGGAATGATAGTATGGAATAATTTGCTACAAGTATTTGATGGATAGAGATTGGGTCTAAAGGAAAAGTAAATGTAAATGGTAGTGCCCATAGAGATGGAAAGGAATTTAAAAATAATTCTGAATGTAGTACAATGTTTACTTAAAACTCATGTTTATTTCCGGATAAAACATGACTTTAAAATGTTATCGCCAAAATGATTTTTGTATGAAATATAATATTTTTAAAAAATTTTGATTTCGCGATTTTGATACGATAGAAAAATCTAACGTTTTATAAAATTTGTTCTTAATTATATAAGACTACAATTATGTAGTTAATGCAATGCTGCGTTCTCATGCTAAACTCGAGTGGTAATTTTGCCGTCATGTATTTTTTTATATTTTAATTTTAAATATTTAATTGGTATAAATTATTAGACGTGTACATAGAATTTTCAACTGTAGAAAGTGATATAGTTTTTGATTTACTTTACTCCATCAAAGTTTTATTATAAGTAAGTTGCTTGTAAAACGTACGTTAAAATATCTAAAAATTGAAAGTTATGACTTATGACATTGTAATTTTTGCATTGGAAAGAATTTTAAGTTGTCTTTCCCCACGTTCATTCAATGTGCCATCGTCTTAGCTATTAATGAGTAGACTCTTCAGTCCGGGAATGGATGGGATTAAAATGTCCCAAAAAATTATTTTGAAAATAACTTATATCTTTAGACTTAAAAATTCTATTGAATAATTTTCTATACAAAATAATTATTCCAAAATTCAAAACATAAAAATATTTCTTAATTATTTTGAAATAAAATTTCCACTCTAAACATAATATGAATATTTTCCTCACTTCTGATTTTTCATGATCGAAATTTTTCTATCCGAAATAATTGTTTGAAAATGTGCATATATTTGCAAAAAAAACTGTATTCGAAATAATAAAATGTCTATGTGAATCACAATATGAATTTTTCAAAGAAATTTGAAGAATCGTCTTCTTTGCTTTCTGATATTCGTACATCTATATATTTTCGAAAATGGCCAAAATGTACCAAGAACATATCACTGGGTTCCAGAATGCTTGGAATAATTGTATCCAAAATCCTTGTAAATCCAAGAGGAAGTGAGAAGGAGAAAGTGAGTAAAGGGTAGTGTAAAGGAAATGTATACAATTTTCACGTTTTCCCATTATTATTATTACTAAATACAGTAGAAGAAGGGTTGTATGAATAAGTGGGATTATGTTGGATAGAGATTGGATTCGATGGAAGATTACGAGACATTTGACCGACACTTTGCAAATGAGAAAGATTCGTAGAAATTATATTTGTGATTTTGAGTGTCGAATTTGATGGAATTATCGAAAGGTCAGTCAACCTAACCTAAATTTACACATTTTTTTCTATTTTTTCCAATATTTCCAATATATACGAAACCACAAATTATCCCATGGAAGTTATGAAAATTAAAAATAATATTAATAACAAATTTAGGTTGGTTTGACCTAATAACACTTACAGAAATTATTTCTGTAGTTGGGGATTGGTTTAGACTTAATGGAAATTTGATAGTTCAACCTATCCTTTTTCGTAATTTGGGAAAATAACATTTTTGAGATTTCTAATATTGGAATAAACTGGAGACAATAAAATCTATAATGAAATGGGCGCCGTAAGAAGAAGGGGTAGGGCAACGTCAAGATGGCTAGATAAAGTAAGGGAATACTGCAAACTATATGAAATGAGAAGAATTGGAAGAAAAGGTTAAGAACAGGAAATTATGGAACAAGATAAGTCAAGCTCCTAAAGCGGATGTAAATCCATGCCATTTTTTCCTCATTTGATACCCTTTGACAAATTCCCATTACAAATTTTAAGTATGCCTTCAAATCGACGAAATAGTATTTTTTCTTACTCCTATCTGAGTAAATATAATTGGTAGTTTGCAGGTTTGTTCAATAAAACAATTTTTCATATATAATAGATAACCTCGCTTATCAATTGTTTGATCAATTTCACATTACAGAAAATTCTTCAATTGTTTTTTTTTTAATTTGGTCAAAATTGTATCTGTTACTCTCTCTCTCTCTTTTACATTTAATTATCAAGAAATGTCAAAAATACAAACTAATGTTACCTTGCGAGAACAACATAGAAAAGGTAACAAAGTTAAAATTTAATAAAAAGAATGAAGACCAAAATGTTATGTCTAATTCTCTAATTGAAGAGGAGTGAACACAACAAGGTTTACGCCTGGAAATAAGGATAATGAATCAATGTTGGGTGGTTCGAAATTTCGGTATTGGTAAGTCATTGGATGATGGTTTTTTTTGAAAACTAATTATTTTTAGTTTGGAAATAATCTCTAATAAAATTTTTCGGAAAATCATTTCAACAATGGACGGGTTGTAAATCTCTTTTGAAATTTGAATTACATCATTCTTGTTAAGAATATTTTTTTTAAAGTGGTTTTAATTTTTAATTACGAAAACAATTAATTCATTAACGAAACGTAATTACTTTTGCTGTGTAATTAATGTGCAACACCGTTAATTTCCGTAATGAATTCATTCAAACACTTACCTTAAAATATCTCATCTATAATTAATCTTAACTGTTTTAAAT
The DNA here is from genome assembly GCA_018397195.1 of Lethrus apterus. Classification (NCBI taxonomy): domain Eukaryota; kingdom Metazoa; phylum Arthropoda; class Insecta; order Coleoptera; family Geotrupidae; genus Lethrus; species Lethrus apterus. The sequence goes on along the minus strand of JAFFZR010019085.1, from coordinate 11,724 downwards.
TGTTAATTAGTTCGAGTTATTAGTCACGGCTTGTCTTCGCATCGACTCCACCTACTTTTCAGGTCGACATTCCGATACTTTTGTTCCTTTTAATATTTAAGTAGTCCTCGCCGTCGAACGCATACAGCGATTGTAGGCTGTTGCCTTAATATGCATTTCTGTTGAATCACGTTTTTGCCCCTGTTTTGTTGTGGGTTGATGGAGATGTGGCCCTTCATTCAACGAGACAGCTCCGGTTCTCTCGCTCACACTTGACTATTGTGTTTTAGATGCAGTTTGTTAATTGATGGGCGGGTTTTTAAACGCATCTGACTAATTTATACGCTTTAAATTACAAATTAATTAACACTTAAGGCTTTTTTGTTTTATGGTAGCTACTCTTAAAAGCTTCGGGTATACTTTAAATCGAGTTCTCACATTATGTCTTCGCTCTTTAGTAATTATTAAAGCCATAGCAAAGTTAATAATCAATACATTTAAATAATTAATTCAGTTAAAGATATAGCTCAGAAAATTTTGAATTTTTATTACAATAAAATTTGAAAAAATATAGGATTTGTGGGCATAAAGTAATGATGATGTGATGACGATGTATCAGAAATTCTTGCTCTATTTATTCTTTTTTATTGATGTTTTACTTTCGACAAGACTTGGTGGTGGCGCTTTTTCCTTAAATTAAAGATGTTACATTTGTGTACAAAATTAATAATTATGAATAAAATTCTCATTTTTCTAAAAAATTTCAATAAGAATCTTATTAATTATAATTTTTAATACTTTGCGATTTTTTAAATTTTCATTGTTTTTTATAACAATAAACGCACGATGAATTCTTACGATTACAGTAGCGAGATGTTTCTATTTTTCGTTCAATTTGTGAAACAAGGGGCGCAACCAACAACATACTCAAACACGCAATTAAGCCTTCTTGATCCTATTTGTCAATCTCGTAATCCAGTCAAATATAATTCCCTGTCTGGCGAGCAGACGTCAAATTAGTGTGCTGTCAATAAAAGACGAATTACGATAAAATCGAAAATTTCCCATATTATAATTTTTAATCCGTTTCAAGCTTTTTCGTGTTTTTCGTATGTCGTACATAAAATACTATTTACCGAATCTTTCATCTGTGTGTTGCGAATTTACGTGAAAACTAACAAGTTTTCTGCAAAAATAACAATTTTTAACACGGAACCTCGGAATTTGTATTAGATGATTAATGGTCGCATAAACCTTAAAACCTCAAAATTAATTACTTAATTAATTTTTAAATATTACGAACTCAAAAAAACTGAACAAATAAAATTTTTAGAATAACGTTTTTTTTAATGTGCCCCTTAAAAATAACAAAGAAGCACAGAGCGAAAGTTTATTTTCTAATATACGAAACGGCTAGCACCAATTTCTTCGAAAAAATTAAAATTAAATTAAATTAAAATAAAATGAGGCAAAGTTAAAACCGCAAAAATGGCAGTTCTATGTTCAGAAATGAGTTTGACACTTCCTCACGCCGATTCCTTCATTGGTCATAGAGATTGAACAACGCTTAACTTATGCGCAAATTTAGTCCAAAATTTTAGTAGAAAATTTCTCGGATTTTGAGTTGGGTTCAAGCTCACCTCTCGGTCGTTATTTTTGCAAAACTAATTTTTCGATTTCGACATTGAAAATTAAATATATTCATTATGAGGTAAAAATCAGAATGTTCACTTGAAAACAAAATTTCACCGAAATTAAATTAATTTGTGCAATTTTGATGTCTTTTGGATCTAAAATTGTCTATATTTTATGATCTTTACATCGATCTTTCAATTAGATTATTACTTTTATCATTTTTGGGAAAAAATAGGTGATGATGGAGGAGTTATAGGAGAGGAAGAGAAAGGGATTGTTGAAAGACGAAGAAATTCTAAGATTAACTAAGGCGGAATTATCATAGATGGAAACGAGTCATCCAATTCACATGGGAGAAAGGTGAATTACCTACAGGGAAGATAAACCAGTAAAAAAGAAAAGATTTTAGCAAGGTTCGTGTGTGGTAACCAAAAGAAGGGAAATAAATAATGGGTGGATGAGGAAGTGTGGATTATGCGGTACTGGTAAAGATAAATGTGAGTTTTAGATAAAAGACTGTGATAAACTGGGTTGGGATGAAGAATGGAAGAGGAAAGAGAGGAGCGCAAAGTTGAAAATGAGGGAAAAAGCAGAAAATGGAGGGGGAATTAAATAGGTCTGATATTTACATAAATTTTTTATAAAACAAATAGCTTATCATCATATTTGAATTAATTATTTGTAAAATTACTTCAAGAGACGCATTACATATTCATTTGTATTCTCTAGTATTGCATCAAACATTCGCTGGACCGGTTTCGGATTTTATTTGCATTCAGCAAACATGAAATTGATGCACCAATGATTTATGATTCTTTTCAAACGAAACATACTTAGTGGTCTTACTGTGATTGTAATTATGAATTATTTGCTAAAACGACATACAAGGTGAGTCAGAAATAACGAACATTCATTAAACAAGTGTAAGCTAATAATAAGCTTGCAGTTTCGAGTAACTTAAAACAAGCATAATTGTTGTTATTTTATTGTATGAATATGTATGTAAAATAGTGTGTTTAAAAATGTAAATTTGTGTTTATTACAAATCTATTGAATTTCATCAACATTTTTGTAGCTGGTAATATAGAACGGCCGTTTTTGCGGATTTTAGTTTAGTTGTTTAGCTCAATTCTCACACGTTAAGATTATGCTCATTTTTAAGTCATTTTTTTACATAATAACAATTCTAAGAACAATCAAGTAAATATGTTTAATTTATTAAAAATCCCTAATGGAAAATATTTAATAATGAAGAAATAGCTAACTACATTTATTTCAAATTAATCCGCAAACATAGCGGATTCACTATAAATTTTCGTCGGAATTATTTCATTATTTTTAAAATGTTGTTATTTATTTTTTTTTTAGTTAAAGTGACTTAAAAAGTGAAAATCGTGCATGAAGATAACAATTATTAAAATGTTTGTTTCCCGACGTTTCTTTCCGTTTCCAGTGACATTTTCATGGCTATTGCTGACATTCGCAGTGTTGAAGAACATTTTGATTAGAACATTAATATATAATAATAATATAAAAATCTTGTTGATAATAATAATAACAATGATAAAAATAATTAGCGAAGTCAAATTTAAATGAAAGGAGTTTACTTGTTAAGTTGCGTTTTATTATTGGTAGGAAAAATAATATAATTGTAATAACTATTAAAGCGCTTTATTTGAATAAAATAAAATTTTACGGCGAAAATATTTCTAAAAATATAAAATAAAAATGCACGATTTAAATTCTTACCGGCGCTTTCACCATTTCCGGGAGTGTGTGCACGATCCCTATCTCCGTCATCTTTCCTGATAAGTCCCAGTATGTTATCAATGGTGTGTCGCGGTCCCGAATTTGGGCTGGACATCATCCTCAAGGGTTTCACCTCTAAGCCGAAGCCAAGAATACCGTTGGTATCTTCACAACGTTCCGACTCCATAGCGCGAATTCAACTGACTGAACGTAGCCGCCACGCTCAAACGGTTAGGGGCGGACTAAGGGTGGGGCCTACAAAGGGCGACCAATCGTCGAATTACAGCTTCCATCATGGACTCTGCAGCTGCTCCCCACGTGCGTAAGAGAGATGGTTGCGAGCGACGAGACTTAGGGGAAAGACAGAAGTGATGATGTTTACAGCAGTTTATTACAAAAACGTTTAAACGTGTCTGTAATTGGTGTTGCGTTTCGATTTTGAGGGATTGGGGGGCCACTGTGTGGTGGCGATAATTAGTTACCTAATTAATCTAATTTGTGATATCACTGATGGCAATTTTTTTTTTTGTAAGTAAGCTGATTCTGTTGATATATTTAACGTAGTTAAAAGACATTTTAGATTTATTATTAATATAGTAAAGACAATTACGTGTTGATTTTAAATATTACTGGGTATAATTTTATATTTTTTGTTTCATAAAAAAACCTAAGATTTTCCCACTTTATCTTTTCTTCCAATTAGTTTAATTTATATCCAGTTGCAATAATCATTTTGTGAATCCACACATTGTCATAAAATTTTTTTATGTAAATATTTATAGATGCTTAATTGATTTATTTTATGTTAATTACATGCGAAGAAAAGGTCATCAAAACATGTTAACGTCGTTTCCGAATATTTTTTTTCCTGTTTATTTCAATATTCATATCTTTAAAAGCAACATTAAAATATTTGCCAAATATTGTTGCTTAAAAAATTGAATATTTATATCACCATGAAAATAACTCGCAAAACATGAAGATTGTTTACTGATTACTTACTTTTCTATTTTTTTCTTGAAGAAAAAAAAAATATATTCTTCGTACGATATGCTTTCCAATTTCCCATTTGACTTCACATTTTAATTTCCCTTTACGAAAAATGAATTGTTCATCTTGTTGATCACTTTCCTCCTTATTTTCAATCATGCTATTTTCTATATTCAGAAAGTAACACCATATGTTATGGAATGGATTTATTAACAACTATTACACAGCTTCGTTAAACATCCTAAGGCGTCTAAATTCGTTTATTTGGTATTTATCTTCTCAGGGATATTTGATTCCCATATAAGATTTTTTTCATTCTTCTTGCTTCCCACATAAACGGAAACAATTTTAACTCTGACTTTTCATCATTTTTATTTTATTCAAACCTTTTTCTCTCAAATTTAACACCTAATATCCTCAAGTATTACAATGAGAATCCATAGGACTAATGGCTCTACAAATCTTAGTAGGAAGAACTGTAGTCCTTCCATAGGTCTTATTTTTAAGTATCTTCTTATACATATCTTGTTCCCCATTCCATTTTTGCCCCAAAATTTCTTGTTTTTTGTTGTTTGTATATCAAAATGTCGTCTCTATATTGTTTTCGTTGTGTCATCATCATCAAGCCTTACATTCCTTTGGATTATGGCTAACGCTCAAAGCGTTTTAAAATCAATTTTTTGAGGGGGATTAATCCTCTTTATCTCTTTTTTTACATTTTGTTGTTGGTCTTGGCTGCATTTGTTATCTTTCTCCACTCTTTTTTGTTCTGACATTTCGCTTTCCAATCTACTATTCCTAGCGCTCATATATCCTCTTTTATCTCCTTTCTCCAGTTCTAATTCGGTCTACCTTTTCTTCTTTGCCATAGTGGTATCCATTGTGTTACCTTTCTTATTATTTCCGTTGGTCTCCTCCTCGTTATATGTTCAGCCAGCCAGTCTTTGAGCCTTTATTATCTCACTATATTTTCACTTTTCCAATTAAAAGGAAGATAGTAAGGATGATGAGTGCAAAGAAGGTGAATGAAAATGAAGCAAGACAGCTGATGAACCATGAGACCGATGCAGTTTTAGAAGGTGAAAACATAGTAGAATATTTAAATCGCAACGAATTAGATGATATAATATGGTCACATATTTAGGAAACACAGCAAATCATACTTAACTAACGGAATGGAACCCAGTTGAAGGAAGGCCGAAAGCAAAGTGGAAGGAACAAGGGAAAACGATATTAAGCTCATGAGAATAAATGCCATAAAAAAGCATTAGTCAGTGATAGGAAAGAATGGAGGAAAGTGGTAAACCGAACAAAAGCACATCACAATCTGTAGGAAACGAATGATTAACTAGAACAGGTGTGGGCAACCTTTTTTATAACATGGGCCAGAATAAATTTTACGTTTTTTCCGCGGGCCGTAGTAGTTAATTGACACCTTCTTGTGACCTATAATTTTTTAGTCTGCAAATATAAAATAAATAAAACATACATGTTCATGTGCGTTTATAATCAATTCAAACTAAAAGAATTACAATCAAAAATATTTATTTATAATTTTTTCTAAAGATCTCGCGGGCCGGATAGAAACTTTTCGCGGGCTTTAGGTGGTCCGCGGTCCGGGGGTTGCCCACCGTTGCTCCAGGCAATCCCGAATAAAACGGGTAAATCCGGAAAACTCCGGGCAAAATTCGGCCAAAATCCGGAAAATTCCGGGCAAAATATGGGAAAATCCTGGCAAAATCAGGGGAACTCCGGGCAAAATCCTTGAAAACTCCTTGTGGAAGTATAATTTCTAAATGTTCTCAATATTAAAAAAATACAAATACAAGCAGACAACAAAGACAAAATGTAATAAATTTTTCAGTGTATTTTTTTTTAATTTTGAGGTTGGATAATCATAAAAACATAAAAATTATAAAATTTTCTTAAAATTATTTAAATTGACAAACATTGGTTTTCTCCAATTATTACAACAATATTTTCTGAATAGCTAGGCTCTTTCAAAAATATGTTTTTACTTTTTCATCAAAGGAATAATTGTAATTTATATAGAACGGATAATTCTGATTCCTTGTCTCGATTAGAGGAATAATTGAAAAAAAGTAGTTCTCAAAAATTTTTTTTTTTAGTAAAAATAATTATTTGTGATAAATTAATAAATTTAATTTCAATAAACAAATCCTTTATCCAAACGTCGAAACATTGTGTTTCAATAAATTTAATTTCCTCGTATGCAGTGCTCGTAAAATTAATACCAATTTATATTTTAGATAATTCGTAATTAATAATATAAATTCCATTAAATTTACTATTGTAACTGAACATTGTTAAACATTAAACTAAAGCTAGATAGCGTAATAATGAAACTAAATTGTTTAAATGTTGGTAACACAAATATTGGAGCGCTGTAAACCGATTTAATTTCCGGCAGCCTGGCCGCATGACTATGGTAATTAGCGACAGGTGGCGTCCCTCCACCCCTCTGACGGCAGGGACGAGAACTAATCACGAATGCGACCGCAGTTAGACTCCATTATTTACCCAACTGCTCTCATTGATTGGTTTAGATTGGAAATTAATGTTTGGGTATTTTGTTGTGAACATTTTGTAATTACGTTTTTGCAATTCGTTTCGAAAAATTGGCACGTTTTTATTTTCGTTAAAATACATAGAAAGAAAAAAAACCAATAATAAAAAACTAAAACAACGCTTCATACGCGCGTAATTATTTGTTTGAAGTCTGTCGGCATTTTTAATATATAGGCGAGCCTTTAGTGGATTTATTGAAAAATTTTAAACACATTAAATTGTCAAATCGAAATATATTTTGCTGTTATTTTGAAATGTTTATTTATTCGATTTATATTCGGTTTATAGAACTCTTTCAATTATGAATTCATTTATTTTTATCGAAAAAATACAACTATATTTTTTGTTTTGTTTCTATTTTCGTACGTTTCCACCATTTCCGTAACGGAATTTTTTTTACATACATCGCCTACATTTTGTTACCTTGCTTATCACAGTTATAACTATGTCAGTTGTATCTTCTCACTTATAAACAATACGTATACATTGAAAACTCGTCACGGTATTTTATAATAAATCTTATAAACGCCGATTTTGAAAAATCGTCGTAGAAAAAGAGGATAACAAATAAGGGAAGATTCTGCAACTGTGATTGTAAAACCACGATTACAAATATAATAAATTATAAAAAAAAAACTATAGAAAAACAGACAAGCTGGCAAGCTGTCTATGAAAAATAGGAGTTAAGTTTCAAAGAGAAACAAATTTGAAACTCCAAATGTTGGCTTGAAACTAACACAACCCAATGTGAATCAACAAACCTACCTACCAACAAAAATATACTTTTTTTTTAGATGCTAATATAAAAAAAATGAATATAGTGGAAAACTGGAAGCAAAGAAAATAAAATGAAATTAAACCTTTTCTCACTTCAATAATTTTGGATATCAAGAATTTCCCCCAGTATTTGATGGATTTCGGCGATTTTTCATGTTCCTTTGAAAAGTTATTATGGAAATAAAGAAAAAATACTATATGATAATTATTCGGTTAAGGCACAGAAATTATTATTTATATTATTTATATACCTACAGGGTGGTCCAGAATTATATACATTAATTGCTAGAGGTGATAGTACGTCCAAAAATAAGGGTACTTCTTTATGTACACTTTTTCTTAAAAGCGAATAATAAGGGAGATCCAACTCTTGAAAGGGGTGAATTCAAAAACCTTAGTTTCTCAAATATGTTTTTGATTACGGAGTTCATATCTTGGGAGTGATTATAAGACATTAGGATCATTAATTTAATGTCACTACCTACCCCATCCCATATGAATACAGGGTAGTTTTGGAGGGTAAGTGAGGGTTATTACGTCAGATTTTTTATCTTGTAATTATTTTAAAAAATTCTTGTAACAATTGTGTCCTTGGACTTTTCTACGCAAAAAGGTGCTCTTGTAACATTTCGATAGATACATCACCGTTTTCGATTTATTTGAACTCGAAGGCATACTGTATTTTACTGTAATCGTTACATTTCTGCAATACACCACGTAAACTTTGGAATCGAGAATTGTGTTAACCACGACACTCGATATCAAGTATTCTATGAATTATCAGTGACCTTTAAAGACAATTGTATTATTTTAATGACACTTGTATCGTACTTCACAGTGAAATTTGTTAAACACGTCTTTTTTGCAAAAGGGTTGGATCTCCCTTATTATTCGCTTTTAAGAAAAAGTGAACATAAAGAAGTACCCTTATTTTTGGACGTACTATCACCTCTAGAAATTAATGTATGTAATTCTGGACCACTCTGTATATTTTAACTACCAAAGTAATTAAATATAATAGCCGACGAAAAAAATTCTGTTAATAAATGATAAGTGACCTCTAGATAATGAATAAACAAGTAGCAAATAAGTTGGAGCAATTCTAAAGGAAGATATTGAGAAGGATCTTCGGGGGAAAAAAGGATAAGGAATGTGTGTGGAAAAGAAAAACAAACAAAGAGGTTGAACAAATATACAATAAACCAACAATCAGCCAAAGAATTAGGACCCAGCGATTAGGGTGGCTTGGGCATGTCATAGGAGAAGAATTGAAGAGAAGGTAAGTTCTAGGAACTTATTTGTCCTGAGATTTCCTTGCTTTCTTTTTTATTTCATAAAAATATGCGTCAAAAAAAATTGTAAGAAAAAAACGTTTACCTTTTTATTTTCAGATCTTCGTAGCCTTATTTTAGAAATAAAAATAAAATGTATTTAGACTACGAGAGACGCGTCCCAAGAACAAGAAATTAATGTTACGACTTGCCTCCTAAAAAATCACAACACTATGAAGTTTTGGACTGATGAAGTGGGTGAAGTCATGAATCCAACCCAAACTAACCTAAAATATTGAAGAAGGAAAATCATAAAAAAGTGACATGACAGAAGGAAATTTGATAAAATACACCATATACATCGTCGATTTTGCTGAAGTTTCTTTTGTTTATTGTAAATAAACTTTTTATGATTTTTTCTATAATTTTATTACTTGAAGTCCAGAGAATGGCAGGCTCAGGAGCAAAACTTCTTAACTTAAATTCTAGTGTAGAAGCTACAGTGATGTATAAAATTTTAAATAACTTTTGTTCTGATGATGTCACTAATAATCAAAACGTCAGCAGTAAACGGTGAATTGACGAGGTTCAAGACAGGATACAAGAAGGATACAACAATGATCGCAATTTATTTTGCAAAATTAACAAAATTAGTTCTAAAAGTAAAATTGTTAAGATTCATCTATTGATTAAAAACTTTTATCAAAAATTATAGTCTTTAATAGAAAAGTGACAAGATAATTGCATAAAAATTACGTTCGAAATTTACTTTCAGTAAAAAGTGCTGAAAATTAGAAAATGCGCGAGCTAAACGATTTTATGATATTCGTTTTTAACAGCCCGTCGTTCCATGACAATATCCCATCATATTCTGAGTATTAAATGAAATTATTATTATTATTAACGATGCTAACAATATTCGTGCATGGTACAAATGACTTTTAAATTGAATTGCAGCTCGACACAGGGCGCTTCAAAAATGGAGTACGTAATTCGATTAGTTCGAAGATAGAACGCCAGATGGGAGCTGCTATAAAAATGGTTTTATTATATTTGAGAGATACAATGGCCCCGTTTAGCTTCAAATTGGCACATTGTTACCCGGTCTATGCGAATGTTTCAATTGTTTTACGTTCTTTGTATCTCCCCTAACTCGATTTGCTGATGTGATAGTGTTTTTAATCGCAAATAAATTACTTTCGGCCCTATTAACTTTTATAAGCTTGCAAATTGGTGATTTCGTATTTGTGTACGTATTTGATTTTGTATGAACACAATGTGATTTTTGATTACGATTTTTGATATTTCATCACATGCTGTTATGAGCATTTCCATTACACAATAAAAAGTTCGTTGTTAAATACATTGAGCGCGATTTTTCAAATCAGAGTTGAAATTTTCACCTGCGACAATATAATATAACATCTGTCGCCTTATCAGGCCCTATTATAACTAATAATTCAATAAAATCTTTAAGACATCGAAGAGATAACATATTTTCCAGGAGCAAGTAGACACGGGCCAAAGCACAGCAGGACACATCCTAAACCGAAAACAAACCACATACACAATGGAAATGGTCGCAGAGTATTTCGCAAAGCCGCCTTTTGATACTTTTAACAGTTCAAGATCCGCAAAGATACTGTAAATATCTATATTCAGGAACTCAAGACTCTTGAAATGTAATATTCCGACGCGTTTCAATGGTGTCGTTGTGTTTGCAGTTTGTGCTCTTTTCATGCTGTTCACAATGAAAACAAGCATATTATGCGCTTACGAATGCCCCGTATAAATACAATGTCGGTATTCTTCATTATATTATGTGCCCCATTACATTTTTACTTTTTTTGTACTGTTATGTTCACGACGAAGTGTAAATGGAATAGTTTGGGTATTGATTTATAAGCCGCAAAATATATGTTTGGGGGATTTGCTAATAATGGATTTAACGACACGTTTACATAGGCCAACACCTCTTGAAGTTCAATTTTTTTGAAATTGTTTAGATTACCATTTTCAATAGAAAATTGTCGTCGTATTAATGGAATGGATTTCTACGATAGGTTTTGTTCATTATAAATACATTTTTTTAAATAACCTGCAGCGTTAAATTTCACAAACTTAAATTAGTCATTATCATCGAGCACATCAGTATATCCTTACTATCCCTTCTATCCAACATATGGGGAAATCCCCTTTTAATGACGTTAATTATGTAAAGATGACGATTTTAACTTGCTTTTTTTTAAATTGAAGAAGTTTTTAAATTAAAATTTAATTCTGCGCTTGCTAATATATATATAGTAGCACAGACACCCCTTGTGGGGCTAAGCCGCTTGACGCTTTCTAGATCCGTGTTTTGGGTGGATCAGTCCCAGTTTCTTAGTTAATGCTTTTAACAATGTCCCTCCATTTCTTCCTATCTTGTGCTTTTTCTTGCCAATTATTTATACCTGCTCTACGTAGATCTTCTTTTACTTCTTGCAGCCATTTTAATCTGGGTCTTCCACGTCTCCTTCTCGCTCCAGGCTCCCACTGTATCAGTGAATGCACCCGTGTTTCACTTCCAGCCCTCCATATGTGCCCCAGCCATCTAACTCTGCATTGCTTTATTTTGGTTACTATATCTTCTTTTAGTTCTTTTTTGATTTCCTCATTTGTTCTACTTCTATATTCCTCTTCCGTAATTTTAATTGGTCCTAATATTGTGCGCATAACTTTTCTTTCCATTATT
>JAFFZR010019084.1:0-16668 GCA_018397195.1 Lethrus apterus | reverse complement strand
TTTTTACGTACAATTCAAAAATGTGTTGAAATATAGGGTGTTCCATAAGAAAAAGTATAACTTTGATATGCCACTCTTTTTTGGAGCGGCCTGTATATTTGAAAATATTTTTAAAATGTAGCCCTTATTGACTTACATAATCCACCTGCAACAGAAGTTGGAGAATATATGTCGTTTTGCCGTAAAACTCTGTGGCGTCGGTGGTGACTCACCCTGTATATTTTTTATTATAAATATAATTCCATATATATTTTTTGAAATATCATATTTGAAGCCTACGTATTTTTTATTAGACTCACGAGCTCGACACAGCTCCTTATGATCGGCAAGCATAGAGTGACCATACTTACAGCATTGCGCTGTATTGTCCGGAATTATAGCAAGCTGTACAGTATGCATGAGTGTACAGCAAACGTCCAGCATTCAGCATGAATGTGCAGCAAAACACCTTTTGAATTTTAATTACGGAGCGAACCCAACTCACATCCCATATATCCATATAGGAGGCAGGAAAAATGCAAATGTAAATGCCAAATAATGCTTTTGTTTTACTGGACATGAAATAAGAGGAGACAAATATGACACATAAAGCTTTTTTTTTTACTCGACATGTACTTTTAATGTGTATACAGCATTAATGGATTGGAAATCTGGTCATCCTAGACAAGCAAACATCAACTAATGTACTCACTGATAGTTTTAAAGAAATATTGCAATTTTAACGTGAAGTTGGGGCGAAACCCAAATCCTTAAAACGGCCCTTTCCTCAAAAATGTACATACACGTAAAATATTTAATTCTATATTTTCAGTCGAGGCTTGCATTTCGCAAACTTATTGTTAAGTTTTCATCTTAACAATCTCCTCGTCATTTCTACAAATGAAATTCCTATCAACAATTGTATTATATATATTTTTTAATTTCCTTCATATACACTTATACACGATATCGTTTTCTCAATATTATATGTTAGTCTTCTACAGCTTTATTTCTGCTACGCTGTAATATATATTCTAGATTTAATATTCTTTCTACTTCCTCAAATGATTCACAAATACCCCTTACCTTTAAATACATACATACATACTGTACGTACTACGTACTGTACTTCTACCGACCGCATTTTAAATATAAATAAAGGCATATTTTATTTCCTTAATTCTACTGTTTTTATATAAACCTTGTGCATTTGTCTATTCTTCCTTTATTTTTTCCTTTCCAAACGCAGTATAAGCAGCAGTTTTGTTAATTTGAATTTATTAGTTTATTAGACAAAAATGTTACAATTTACTTCTTGAATTGATGAAACTTTTCAATTCTTCTCTCCTTACCCAAACATTTATTCTACAGGTTCTTTTATTCAAATTTATATATTTTCTCTGCAATTTATTTAATTCCCTTCATAATAATTTCCTACTGATTCGTGCGTAGTTTTAGGTGATAATCGTTTATTATTACAAACTTCTTTAATGGTAACATGTATATAATATTTAAAAATAGTTGCTTATATGAATAAATTAAATACATTCATATATATCAATGCTAGAATTAACATAACCAATGTACCATAAAATGTATTAAAATGTAGGCTAGGTTTTTTTAACATGACCTTGTTAAAGCATTTAGTATCTAAATTTAAAGTATCAATTTTGTTACATAAGCCACTTAGTACTGGCGAATTTAAAATTACAATATGATCGATGAATTCTAATAATAGAATTGACTTTTACAGCAGATTTTCTATTTTGTAGCACACAAATGTACAGACGCTAGCAATGCTTTGTTATAAATTGATATATTGAAGAAATGTTAATCCAAATATGTTATATTGTATTGCTGGATTGACGAATACAATATCTGTGACGTTATAAATGTAAAGTTACTTGAATTTTTAATAGAAATTATACAAGCCATAAAATTTTACGTTGAGTATATGAAGATGGAAATGAAACTTTCAGATTAATAAGATTTTGTTGCTCAAAGCAATTCTATCTTATATCTAAGTATTAAGAAGTTTATTTAATTCATATTTCAACAGCATATTTTTCTTCCTGTGGAATAACAAAATTTGTAAAATTTTCAAATCATAAGCAGCATTTATAAATATCTGTGACTTTGTTGTATCTATAAAATGCTATCCTAAATGGTAAGTTTTATTATATATTTTTCTAAATATCATATTTTAAATTATTATAACAAAGGGGTTAAATAAAATAAAATAATCAATAAAAAAATGTTGTAATATCTGAAAAATTTTCCTATCCCCGTGCGAAGTCATTTTTGTTGGAAACTATTAGGAAATTTTCGATGAAAAGACCAAAAATATTTGTAGCATTGTTTAGCCTGTTTTTTTCTCATAGTTTTTGTCAGTTTCTTCTGTTTACAGTCAAAGATTTCTCACTATTTTGACCATTAAATACTGTAATGATTTAACATAGCTTTTAGTTGACCCAGAACATAAGGAAACATTACCGTTCTCATGTTCTATATTCACCAACCAAGTCTTTCTGCATTTGTCGCTGAAAAATAGACATGAAATTTCGTTTATTTTCATTTATTTCTTGAAAAAGGTTTTCACAATTTATTTTTCCTATAGGTTTTGTTTAATGATCCCTATTAACATGGATTGTTTGAAATAACGCGTTTTTAAATTAGAAAATTAGAAAGAAAAAATCATAAAAATGCAAATCAGTTTCAAAATGTAAAAACGACAGGTAGCAAAAATTTATTAGTATTAGTAAATAATAAATCTACATGGTATTTTAATCTCGACTTGAAGTAGGTTAAAAAGGTAATTATTGGCTTATTCTCTGTTAAAGAGTGATGTAGTGGCAATTAATATATAATAACGAATTAAATAATACTTATGAAGACACTATTATCACATTAAGTGACTATTAAATTTTATTGAACTATGGAATTGAATAAATTATTATAAGTATTAAAATTGCTGATGATAAAACTAAACGTCAATGAATTAAACAATGATGGTCGTATAAAAACATCTCTTTAGTAACATAGTAATAAGTAATATAATTGTTAATAATTGACGACGCATTTATAAATAATTATAAAGAAAATAGCTAACTGTGTGTGTAAGAAAAAAAAATCAAACACAATTTTTCCCAATCTTCAACATTTTCATATTTTTTTCTTATTTAACAAAGTGTACAGCGTTGATGGTTGTATATTAAGAATGTCACAAAAAAAGCAACAAAGACAAAAAATGAGACTGAAATATATGTTATAAAATATAAATTTAAACATGTAGATAAAAATAATTTATAATATAAAGTTTTTTTAGCAAACGGTTTAATAGTTATTTACAACAAGGACGTACAAAAAATAAATTTCGCAATTAATACGTCAATTAACATAACTCGCAATAAGTTTTCTCCTTATAAGGAGAAAATCCATAAGCAAAATCGCTTGATACTGATCTAACAAACCTCGTTTTAAAATTGTTTCGCAACTTTATTAGGGTTTTTAATGCAAACCATAGCGAATTAAAAACATGCTTATGTATTTACAATACTGGAGGATAGACAGATTTCTATTTGTTAAAATGTATATTGTCTAATTTGCCGATCAATAAACGATATTATTATTATTTACGGTTCATGGTGGCAAGCCGGAAATATTCTTGCAAATGTATATTATGTTGCCTTTTAAGGACAAAAAATAAAGACTGCAGTAAAATTGATTTCAATTTATAAAATGCCATTCAACAACGTTGTTTAGAAAGTCAGTATTAAATAAAGAAACGTTTGGTAAATATTTTCCTTTTGTAAGACTTTCCAACTCATCGAACAACAGAAAACCAATTATACGAACGAGGAAAAACAAACGACTTCTTTAAATTAATTGAAGATGCCTGAAGTCAAGTCAGTGGATCACAAAAATAGAACAAATTCTTATGCAACCAATTATTGGTTAATAAATTTATAAAACATACAAACCTGTACACTGTGAATCTGATTGGGATACGAAAGGTACGTAATTTAACTTCTGACGTTTACAAGTTCGACAGTTTGCCATTCGCTTCATGCAGACTATAAATATTGTGAATTGACGTTTAAATTTAACGAACCAATCGGTACACATCCTTTTAAATAAGATTTGTTTCCGGTAATATTGATCGCCTTAACAACGCAGGCACTCCTGCAGGTATGTTCCAATTGAATAAAATCGAATAGATTCGATTATAGGTTGTTCGAGGGTTCGAGGTGAGTTTATATTACAGCCGATTCTTTATGATATCATTGCCGCTATTAGTTCCGCAGTGGTTTCGTTGACTATTAGTGTAATTTTTATTTTTGAATGTGATAAATTATTCAACAAAAAAAATTGTTAAATGATCTAAGCATTGTGGTCAGTAAGGCTAATAATAAGAAAAAAGTGAATATGTGTCGTTTAATATGAACAATTGTGGTTCTATTATAAAGTTTTTTTGTTTGTTTTTTTTGTTTGCGGTTTAGATTAGGTTAACTAAGAAGATTCCTGGTAATACCTAGTATATGTCACGAGAAGAGAACAAATAACAAACATTGTTCATATACAACAAAATATGGAAATGTTGTATAATGCTAATAGTTAAAGATTACAACAAAATAAATAATAAACAATAATATTGCCTAAATTTATATAATGATTATGATGATTTATATGATGCCTATTTTACGTTAAATATAATGATCTTTAACATATATTTTTGTTCATTCTAAAAGGAAAAAACTATCTACATTTTACAATATTACATGTTAAGTGCTCAGGGCCGTCCTAAGATATTTGGCGCCCGTGGGCTCCTCTTCATAAGAAAGTATACAGGAGGGTAAGCGGGGTGACCAGTGAAGTTTTACAAAAGTTTCAAAACTGCAAAAAGTTAATATAATTACCAATAACCAAGGTGACCTATTATTTTCTTAGGAAAAGGGAGTACGGATGTCCGGGTTGGGTTCGCTCTGAAAATTGAAATTATTGAAATTCAAAAAGTTTTTAAATTTTATAATTGCCCATAAGTAATTGAAATTATTGAAATTTAAAAGGTCAGTTTTGAAAAGGGTTAGGTTGGCTTCGTAATTGAATTTTAAAATTTATAATTTATGGTTAGGTTAGGTTAACGTGACCATTTTTTAAAAAAATTAAATCAGGACATATTTTTGGTTAAAAAAAAAACTTTGAGGCGCATTCAGCATTTTGTATTTTGTCAAAACTGGTTAAACTAAAAAATACATTATAATAATATAATAGACTTTAATAAATGTAAAGCATGCAAAAAAAAGATTATTATTCTACATTTCTAATTTTTATTTTTGTTTTTTTATATTTTTCTGATGAATGGATACATTTTAATAATAATTTTAATAATAATAATAAAATTTAATAACTCATCTTCCTGTAAGTAACGTTAATATTATATTTGGTAATTAACACTTCAAGGTTTCATGTAGTTGGGTTTTATCACTGGTCCATATGTTGTTCATAAATGTAAAAACTCGTTCAGTAGCTGCGTTAGTTTCGGGCAAACATAAAGCATATTCTACCAATTTGCCAACATTTTTGTAGGAAACATCATTTTCATTGAATGCTTTGAATATTTCAATCCATTTGTTTGATACTGACTCAGAATTTTGTTTCCAAACTGATAGCAGAAAATTTTGAGTACTGGTTTCACTTCACAATTAACCAGGTCTAATTACCAAAAAACCAGTACTGTACTGGTACAACTAGTACGAATGGTCACATTAGGTTAGGTTCGCTCGGTAATTCAAATTATCAAATTATTGAAATTCAAAAGGTCAGTTTTTCAGATTTTAAGAATTTATGGTTGGGTTCGCTCTGTAATTGAAATTCAAAAGGAGTAAAAAGGAGTACAAAAGAAGTATAAAAAGGAGTACAAAAGAAACTTCAAATAACCTATAAGAAAAATTGCCGCCCTAAAAGGCTGGCGCCTCAGGGCTAAAACCCAGTTAGTCCTGTGATTATTATGGCCCTGTAAATGCTAAGCTAAGCTGTGTTTACATGTTAAATTTTATAATAGTAAATTTTATCAACAGTATAAAATACCTGTGTTACGAATTTTATTTTAATTTCTTATTTTGGAAAAATAGAGATCACAATTATTATTAAACATAATTTTGTATCTCTGTTAATCACATAAACAACCCAATAACCTCACATACTAGTGATATATTGCGCTCATAAAATTATGTCTGAAATGTTTCATAAATTTCAATTAAAGCAGACTAATATTTGACGTAAAATATTTCTAGATGCTGTACATATTTTTAAATAATTTACATTAAAAAAATCATAAATTTCGCAGCTGTTCTATTACAGCTGTAGATAACCAATAACACGAAATTAAACGAAAAAACAATGGTCTGTATTTACGTAAATAAGATAAAAGACTAATACCGACTAGATTTATTGTCATGTTTATTAAACATGTGTTTCAAATTACATAAATATAGAAATGTCAAAGAATTAATTACGGCTTTAATTTTAAAATTTATGTAGGTCTCTATCAATTTCGTTGAAAACTATTAAACTGAGACAGTTTGTTTTCAGATAAGGATTTATCATTTTGTTAGAGGCTTGATAATAAATTGAAATGTTTATATTAATTAATTTTGTAACAAAATAAGCAATATGATAAATTACAGATGATAAACTTATTTTATAAAAATCGTCAAATACTATTGAATCTTAAAATAAAATAAGAAATTGTAAATTGAAACAAGAAAGAGGCAAAAGTTATTTAACTACCAAGAAAAGATGGTGGAAATACAAATAAAAATAATAACGAAAAAGATTAGGAAACAAATTGTGATTAAGTTAAAATAAAAGATTTCGAATTTACTAAATTACTCATGTTGAATTCTTTGTAAAGTAGTAAATATTTTTAATACTAAGAAAGGTTTTGAAAAGAAACTTCGTACAAAAACTTATTATAATAATAATAATAATAATAAAATATAGCCATAAACTGTCCATATAAATTAAATAAAACGCTCCATAAAATTGAGGCGATTTGAAAGGTGTGTATTTTTAAAGCAGAAAATTTAAATCAAATCAAATTTTATTTCTAAACGAATACGACATCAATTTATTTAAATTTCACGTAGCAACCGATTGTAAATGTTATATGGAATAAAAATATATGGTTATAAAATATAACCGACGACTCTTATAAAATCGAATTGTTTCTGCAATGTAGACTTTATATATTTGTTCGTGAATAGAAAATTCAAAGACAATCCAATTTGTCCGAACTCTAAACAAATTTACAGAAGCAGCAAACCTACAACGTCATATACAGAAGCGAAACTATTCGCAACAAATGAAAAAAATATTCTCATGCTTTAAAAATTATATTCATTCAGCCAATGTTAAACAATGTTATTTTATCTTCTTCTCTGATTACTATAAATAAATTACGTTTCAATTTAGCGTGAGTGCCATAATCTTTACAGAAGTCTATTATTCTCCGAACCTGAAATGCGGGTAATTTTCATAAACTGACTTAGTCAAAGTGTAGCTATGCATTTACGTTGCATGCAATGAAAATCAAACGAGTCGCAAATTGAATGACAGCGTGCGTTTAAAATGGTATGTAAAATTTACTCAGCGGTAGTAAACGTGATTCAGAAAATTATTCCCTCAAGTGCGAACTAAAATTGCATATGTAAATTTGAAAATATAACGTGCATTGCAAATTTCTGGGCTAATAATTTCAATTGTAATTTTGATTTTTTTAAAAAATTTTGTGAATTATTTCTTCCGCATTGTCAAAAAAAAATCCAACATTTTTATTAATTAATTCGTTAATATTTTTTTTTTTAGATTTTAAAATATAAATGAATAAATTATTTATTCATTCTTTTCATTGCAAATATGGCTTGAAACACAAAATGACTTTGCACTTCTCGGGCAACTATTTCTGACGTTGATAATCTCTTACGAAGAAAAATGATCGAAATGCCACGTCAGATCATTTTTCTATACCTAAAGTTTTAAATGAAACATAAATTATGGTAACTACATTATTTATACTGTTTAGATTTCTAGTTAGATTCTCTATGTGAATTATTTTAGTCGTTGTCTATTAAAGCGTTTCTCTTACAAAATACACCTTAAAATATTGTCGTAGGTGTTACTAGAATTAGTTATAAAAGTTGGTAGGTGAAAACCTATACGTACATACTTCATGCATACACCTACAGTTGAATTCTTGTGCATGGTGCACTTGCCTCGTATTAAGATGAATTCGCTTAACATGTAAATGATCTTGGGGTTATAATAACTTAAGTGAAATTACACGTAATTGAATAATATGCTATGGGAATATTTATTATAGGTTATAATTATGTATATTTAAATACTTTATAGAAAACTGAAATTTACATGGTTTAAATAATTTTCTTTTCTTCAAATTCCTTTACCGTTATAGTTAAAATTACCGTTAAATTGTTGAAATCAATTTAAATTTAATGTTTAAATTCTATGTCGTTCATGAAGTAATAAAATAATACAACATCTGCCGTTACCATAAATGGAGATCAATAAATAGACCACAAAAGGAAGTATTAAAAAACACTTTAACACATACTCACATTATGTGTTTAATCGTTACACCAGGGTACTTTAGATAATGCGAGTTAAAAATGTGTATCATATGCCCGTGATGTCACTAAATTGAGACGTTTGTATTCAAAATAAATTAATATACACGACGAAGTAATTTTGTGTTACTGTGATAACAAGCCTGGCGCTGAGATAATTTCTAAATATAATAACCCATACGTTCAAATTAAATTCATAAAGTCTCATGTGAGTATTATTAGTGGTTACTTATGACTAGACTAGACTTTGGTCGTTTAAGTTTACCCAAGTAAATTCATAAATGATATTAATATTGTTGTTATACCTTTATAAAATTATAACATATATGAAATAATAAATACATCATTACGAAGAAATTCACGATTTCTTCACTTTACATTGATATTTGGATAATTTTTGCCATTATTCGTGTAGTTATTTATTTTTCAAGTGCTGTCTAAACAACCTGGCTAATCGTAAGAAACATATGTCTGACTGAGGATAAAACGCCAACACGAACTGGCTAATATTAACACACGTAACGATGAACTCACAACTGTTAATCATTCAAATATTCTCTGTTTTTGCAAATATGAACGTTTTCGAAAACTTGTGTTAAATTTTCGCGAAACAACAATGTGCTTTTAATCGCTCCTCTATATCTGCAAACGACAATTTCTGTGTATACAGTGTGTCTCACTTTATCGATTTAAAAAATTTCTTTTTGAGCAAAATTGAAGAAGTCGTATTATAGATTTTTTATCAACAAATTTTGTTAATAGAACTTGTTCAGAATCGTTAAAATAAGCTAAATCCGAAATTTCATTAAAAACAAAAAATTTCGAAAATCTCTCAAAAAAATTTCTCCAGAAAATTCGAGTAATAAACATACAAGTTTGCTATGATTTTTTATTGTATTCTTTTAATTCAATAGAATAACAAAAAACGATGCTTAATCACTTAAATAACAGTATTTTCAACTAAATCACAATTAGCACGTATATTTTTGGAAATTTTTGAGATATTCAATTTTTTTTGTTTTTAATGAAATTTAGGATTTATTTGAACGATTCTAAACAACTTTTATTGCGAAGATTTTTTGATAAAAAAATCACTAATACGAATTCTTTAATATTGCTGTTTAATTTAAATTTTAAATCGTAGTAGACTAGCATTTTACGGTGAATGGAAAGTAACATATCCTAAAAGTAAAATTTAGTGAGTGTATAACCAGAAAAAATTTTTTAAATCGATAATTTGTAAAAAAAATACTGCGGTGGTGCCGTCTAAAGTGAGACACACTGTATATGCAAAACACAATAATCATTTAAATCATTTATTTATTGGCAATAAAATTTGATTAGAAAAACAAAACAGTAAATTTTCATTTCGCAATCTCATAAATTACAACCTAACATAACATAACAACCTAAAATAAATTGGTTTAAACAAGTAACGTTTTAAATACTTTCGTATATTTTTCCAAGTGTTATGAACTTACATTTATTTAATTTATGCCAATACAAATTGATGTATGCTGTAAATTATTGCTAATACTTTATGTATCAATAAACCACATGGTTTCAAACAAAGTTTGAATTTGAAATAATTGTATATATAAATTCTAATTGAAATTGTTCCATGAAGGGTTTAAAGAATAAAACATTTTCAGGGGTTTTACCAAGACTTAATTGCTAAGAATATAAAATAATTTAACTTATTGAATTTAGCATAAAAAATTTGTGGTAAGTGCACGCCAATTACGCTTTAACCGCAACTTATTTCCACGTCTGCAATTGCAAACATACGTGAGTATGTGTATTCATTCGATTTAATTGAAACGTGATATTACTGAATAATAAATTACACAGTCTAACAAATTACATTACCTTGGGCTCATCTATTAATCCGACACTCTATTGTTTTATTTGTGATAACTATCAGTTTTGAACAGTTACTGTGTTAACTGTCTTTACACTTCATTGTTAATATTACTAATGACATTAAGCTTTCGCTTTGTTGTATTTTCAGTATGTGATTTGACAAAAAACAAAACAAAATTTTTCGGAAGTAATAATAATAATAAAAATAACTGAATAATAAAACAACAACGATGATTATTTGTTAAAATCACATCTGTTGTTTTCGAAGCCTCATTTATTAGAAGGAAGTATGTGATTGGATAAAATGAAAAGAACATTGTGAAGGAAATTGAATAAAAAGATGTTTATTCAAGCAAGAAATTCGTATTTTTACGTTAATAGTTTAAGATAGTTTAATTTGCAAATATTATAAAAGAAAGAATGAAAAGGCGTCTAGGTTGAAAAATGTTATTAACCAATTATAGAGTGACATATGAGAGACATTGAGGTTGAAGCGAGCATAGAAGGACTAAACTACAAGAAGGGGGGGGGGACCGCGTCATATATTCCTGATAAGACTAAAGTGGGAAAGAGGTTAAAAGGCATACTAGATTTAATTGACAATTTAATGGGAAGAAATGTTGGTAATCAAATTAAGATATAGCAAAGGAAATAGGAAGAAACGGTATCGGATTCGAAACTTGGATGAAAATGCGAAAAATGGATGATGCACAACAGAATAGAATAAAATTAAAAGGGGAGGAAAAGAGTTGCGGAAATGGTCGTGTCTGAAAGATGGATGATGTACAGGAGAATAGAATAAATAAAAGAAATGTTTCAGGAGGAAATTGACAATAGATACGTTAATAGTTAAACTAAAAAATTACATACAACTAGCTTGTTGGATATGTTATTGGTTTCAATGGTTTATTAAATTTAAAAAAAAATATGGAATTAAGTGTGTCCACATTGCAAAGCAAAAAGTAACTTAATTTTTTTTTTGTAAAATAAGAATTCGACTTAATTTCAATATAATTTTAAATTAAAAAAAAACATATACATATATATATATATATATATGGCGTATGAGCGTTGATATTCATTAACCGAGATGATATTGCTCAGTGAGTTGTATAAATTTAACTGCATACTTGATGCGACAGTTGAGGCATGTTTTCGAATAAATTTTAAAAATGGCTTAATTTATGGAACATAGCATTGCACTTACGTACGTGATTATGTGTTCACTCGTTTTCTGACACGACCTTTCGTAATTTCAAACTAATGAGGAAAATAGAGACCTCTCATTTTTTAAAAATACTCCTGATGGTAATTCTAATTACAAATTATGTATCGTAAACAAACTGGATTTAAAAATATTAATTAAAATAAATTGATTGAATTAAAAAAAAACATAAAAAAAAACTGTTATTGGGAAATAAATTGGAAAGTGCAACAAATATTGAAAATATAATTTCTGAATTTCTGACTAAAAGAACAGATAGAAAGGATCTTAACTCATTGCTTGCACGTCAAAATGTCCATACTTTGACAAATATTTTATTATCGTGCAAAATTACCTGACAAGTATTCATTACACGTTGAAACTAATAATTTAATATGTAAGTTGTCATTCAAGATGAAGTATTCGTGACTACATTTCACATTTACAGTTTTCAAGAATTTCAAGAGTCACAGATGATACACGTTTATTAAATGTCGAGATAAACGACGCAAACAAAAAATATAGAAAAGTCCCCGACAACATGTTTATGTAGGACAGTCGATCCCAGATGATGGTATGCATAAGCCAAGACTAAATATCATGACCTATTTCGTTCAGGTGACCTTTTTCAAATACACAAACCATAAAGCGGTATATTACACTTTAATGACATTTTAAATGTAAATATTTAGTCTGAATTGAAAGGATAGCAAATATAATTGATGGATGTGTCTACTACCCCATCTATATTTGTAGTAATTAAATAAAACATGAATTTAAACTGTGTTCATTTTAACTGATTATTTAATTGGTCGAAAATTCAAATCAGATGTTTTTTGTAATTTTTTATTTAAGTGTAATTTTGCATAATTTACTTATACTTAAGTATCCATATGATAAAAAATGAAAGTAATAACTCGTTTCAGTATCCAACGCTTTGAAAGCAATGGGTTTGAATTTGAAGTAAAAAAATATATTACTTCTATTAAGTTGATTGATCATAGGGGTCCCCATTTAAAAAAATAATGGATCGTATATTTAAAGTGTAATCAAAGATCGCCGCTTTATTATATTAATTTTTTTACGCATTCACATGCGAGTACTATATAATTACAAAAGATAAATCATGCTATACAGTCTGTTCACGGGAATATTCTACAACAGCTAACTTTTTTATTTAAAGAGATACAAACTTGGTTAAATGGACAAAGTTCAAATGCCTTGCAATGCGTGTTTCGCGCAATAAATTATAAAACAAAAGAACATCGCGTTGCCAAGATACAAGCACACAGGTTCATTTTTTAAATTAAACACCCTGTATATTTTTATTTTTTTAGGTTGCTCTGGTCGCTTGATATAATTAATTATAAGACAATTTCTGTCTAGGATCGCTAGTTAAGGAGTTAAAAAATAAAGTAATAAAATAATAAAAATCAAAAAGCAAAAGAATTTTTGTTATCGATCCTCGTCTTGCAACAAGTTGTTTCGTACTGCACCAATGTCTCTTATGCATCTCATATCAATAATAATAAAAGAAATGTATTACAAATTTTTTATTTACCACTATTATAATTATAATGAAATTTGGAAAATTATTTTCTCCAAAACTCTTTTAATAGTAATTTTAGAGAAAAATTGTCTGATAATTAATTATAACAAGTAACCAGAGCAACTTAAAAATATAAAAATATACAGGGTGTTTAATTTAAAAAATTGATCGTTATGCTTGTATCTTAGCAACGCCATGTTCTTTTGTTTTACAATTTAATGCGCGAAATGCGCATTGCAAGGTACTTAAACCTTGTCCATTTAACCAAGTTTATATCTATTTAAATAAAAAAGTTAGCTATTGTAGAATATTCCTGTGAACAGACTGTATATACCTATTTAGTTTACATTTTTGCTTTCATTAAAAATCAGTTTTTTGTCAAGATTTTAATTTCATTTAAATAAATATTTTGTCATTAACTTGAAAATATATGATTAATATCAGCAAAGTATTTAAAGGACTAAACTATTCAGGCTAGTAAGTTTCCTCCTTTGACGAATTCATTATTTCTTTAATACAGCGGATTACATCAGTTCTGTTAAATTACGAATGCCTTCGTTAAAAAGAGAAAACTTATTTTTAAATAAAAGAAACTGTAATTATTTATCGGGAAAGCAATTAAGAAAGCCGAATTTGAAATCCCAGAGGTAAAAATCGAGAAGTTCCTGAAACAAATTCATTCTAGTTTAATAAAAAATAAAGTAATTTCGAATACTGCAAGAGTAATGTAATCAGTCAGTTTCCAATGTTGTATGTCCATTAGTACATAACAATACCGGTTAATTAATAACGAGTACTTTGATGTCAATTATAAAATTTTGAATTTGTATACACTAATTTCAACGAAGTGCAATGAAATTTAATTAAAACAATCGACAATACGTCAATTGCGTAAATCAATTATTAAAATAATGTTCTGATTGAAGAATCGTTATATCAGAGATTTTCCATAAAAAAAATATACAAAAACTTTATTCACAATGTTTTAATTGTTATAGTTAATTTTGATTATTTTTTGTTTTTAATAAAATATTGATTTGTGCATTGGAATCGACGGAGTAACAGAAATAATAATAATAATTAAATAATATTAAGCATAGAAAAATAGGTGGTTCTATTCTTAAGGATTATTAGGATTTAATAATTCGTAGATTTGAAAATTACGAAAGAAATTATTTGTGTTTATGGACAGGCCAAAAGATAATGGATTAGACACTTGCAGTTTTCAATTCTTTTCCGCCGTTTTTGCGGATTTAGTTAACTGTCAAAATGATTTGACTTATTTAGAATAAGCCGGTAAGCCATAAGGCATAATGTTGAATATAAATTAATTATAATAACGACGGATCCATTGCCAATTGAAGAAACTAATTTTCCTTCACATCTGAGACATTCGTTTAATATTAATAAAATTGAATAATTTAAAAAACATTAAAATTGAATGAATTACGCTTAATGTGCATGTATAATTAATTAGCCGGCAAATGGTGATTTTTCTGACTTATGTCTTGAATCAAAATTTATGTTTTAAGCGGATTTACTTTCATTAATATTCATTTGAATGTTTAAGATTTTGAAACTTTAGGTTATTTTAATTGTTCACCTTCGTCTCAAACGATTAGTTAAGTAAATGACTAAGTAAATAAAAATGACTAAATAAAAAATATAGATTTATAGAATAGATGACCATAGAATAAGAAATATATCAGAAAGATTTTAAGGACTAATTCTACGTAATTTTTAGTAAACTGAAATTTAGGTATCCAAGTTTTATAATTACTGTATGTGCATCCATAATACATAATATTTTAACAGGTGATAGCTAACATTAGTCCAAATTCAAATATGTAAAAATGGCGGTCCTATGTTGAAGGGTGTGCTAGAAAAAAATATTTTATTGAGTAGAATATGAAAATAACGCCGAATCATCGCATTTAAAGGTTATTTTGCAACATTTCATGTTATTCCTGCCAAAGTAAGCTACTTTTCAACACGATGAACATTAAATTACAGAGCATACGGTTCTGAACCCAATTCTCATATAAAAAAATGACATTTAAATTTAAACTATAGATAGGACAATAGTTTTCACCGATTTCGGTTATGGCCAGCTATCACCTATTAAAATAGTGGGACCTTTTTCAGAATGATCCTGTACAGGGTGGGCAAATTTCGATGTTTTAATAGGGAATTTCGATAACCATAAGATATACAAAAAAATTAACCTACCATCCTCGATCGCTTTTTGGAGAAAAATTCAGTGGTGAAAACACAAGTTGGCTATCGTCTTTTGTTTTCGAGTTATAAAGAGAATTTTATTCCCTTTTCAACAATATATAACATGTATGGTCGGTCAATTATTAATTTTCATACAGATTTTTCAAAAATTCATACATTTCAAGGTCTGATGTTCATTTTCGCGTAGTACTTTGATATATTACAATGTTTTATTCAGGGTAATAATAATTCTGAAGCTGCAAATCAAACATAAATGCCAATTGCTTTCTTTGGGGACACATTATAGATATTTTTCCCTTGCTTCCATCTCACCACTCCAAAGCTCGAAGAACTTATTTGGATTGAGAGGGAGGGCTTTGGTCACGGCCACGACCCTCCTACAGATGTTAAAACCTATTCCAGCATACGCAGCAAGAATTGGGGAAACGTGGAAAACCTAATCAGAATAGTCGGTCGAAAGGCCAATTCAAAGTCACAAACGTTAAAAATTTATAACTGTGATATAAGTTTACGATGTCCGCCACTAAGACTTGAACCCTGGACCATGAGGATAGTTATTAGCCTACTGACTAAGCCACTAGACCAGCAGTGCCTTAATGTAACCCCATTTAAAAATACTAATAATAATATGGACGAACTAAGAACATTTTTTATATAATGTGTTAATTCTGTATCAACAGAATGTTTCAAAGCGATGTCAATTGTGTGTTGCGAATGACGGACGTCAATTTCAATATTCATTATAAGTCTGACCTTGAAAAATATGAATTTTTGAAAAATCTGTATGAAAATTAAAAATTGGCCATTCATGTTATACAGGGAGGTGCATAAAAAACGGACAGAGCTGTAGTATCGTTATTAGTCATCCGATTTTCAAAATTCATTGAATTGTTCAAAGCCCGCTATAAACTGGCAGTAAATAATATGTTTTATTTTGAAGCGCCTCTGAACAACGATTGTCAACTTTTTTTTTTTTTTAAATGGCAACATATCTTTTTTTCTTTTTTTCGAATTCTACTTTTTTTCTGAACACAGCGATATAATAAAATCATATTTTGCACGAACCGTAGCCGTAAAAATCAATTAAAATGTGATCACAGTGAAACGCAATTAAGTAAGCCATGAAACAAGTTATCCAGATAGAAATCTTCCTAGCTTTCAAGCTAGGAAGATTTCTTTCTAGCTCATCC
>JAFFZR010019083.1:0-16884 GCA_018397195.1 Lethrus apterus | reverse complement strand
TTGTTTTATAATTCTACAGTTACCCTGATGAAGCATTGTACTACATGCGAAATATTGGTATTAAATTAAAGAACATAATTTAATTGGTTTTATTGCCGTATTCCCCAACGAAGCTCCAACTTTGTTTGTATTCTAACGGTAACGACTCCGGATCCCTCTATATATATATATATATATATATTATAATGACAACAAGTGATATCCTTTGTCGGATATAGCAGACGTCACCCGATATTACAGCTATCACCGAAAGGTGGAGCTGTAACATCATTTTCGTTATATATATATATATTATATATATATAGACAGGCAATGAAGACAGAAAAAAATATATTCTATGAAAAACATAAAAGATAAAAACGGAAACATCATAATAGAGTTAGTTGGGTTAGATCGTTTTTGACGTTTAAATAAAAAAAAATTAAAATACAAAAGAAAAGCACAAATCCAAATGAATTCATTTGAAAAATGTCCTAAGTCCTTACCCGAATTTTGCATGATTTATCTGAGTTTTTTTTAGTTTTAACTTTGCAAAATTGGGTTCCATCGTATTTGGTGTTTAAGTTAAAAAAAAAAACAAAACATAAAAATTTTAACGTAAACCCACTGAATTGAATTTGAAACTCTGTAAACCCAACTTTCTGTGCTTAAATTGAAAATTTTGTAATTTCGTAAACTTCGATCGTACTTCACATTTAAATTAAAATTGAAACGACAAACACAAACCCAACTGAATTGAATTTGAAGTTCTGTAAATCCAAATTTGTGTACTTAAAATGAGCATTTTTTAATTTCAGTTTTGTAAACTTGGGTTCAATCGCATTTGACGTTTAAATAAAGCATTTTTTATTATAATTTTGTAAATTTGGGTTTGATCGTATTTGACGATTAAATAATAAAAAAAAAAAAATTGAAACTACAACCACAAACCCAACTGAATTGAATTTGAAGTTCTGTAAATCCAAATTTGTTTGCTAAAACTGAACATTTTTAATTTTAATTTTCTAAACTTGGGTTCGATCGTACTTGACGTTTAAATAGAAAAAGATAAAAATTGAAACTAAACCCAACTGAATTGAATTTGAAGCTTTGTAAATTCAACTTTGTGTCTTTAAACTGAGCATTTTTTATTTTAATTCTGTAAACTTGGGTTCGATCGTATTTGATATTTAAATTTAAAAAAATTAAAAATTTTAACGACAAGCACATATCCACATAAAATTCACATCAAAGAGAATTTAACGAATTCCGTTTGACTGAACGCGAACTAAAAATGTCATTATATAAAGTTATTTTAAAGATTGTGTTGTAAACGTTAAAGAGACCAATTGGCCGTGCGTTTCGTGTTAAGGTTGCATTTCGAGAATGTTACGTGTGATTTCAGACGATTAAGGAAAATGCAGAGATGCATTAAGTGATTGGTTTTCAAGCAACGATTTTAAGTAGACTTTAAAATACTTTTCATTGCAAACGCGGATGGATTATGTGCGAATCGATGAAAAGTTTATTCCTTTGAATTGAAACCGTTCAATGTCGGTAATTACTTATTTATTTATCGGACGAGTTATCGTGTCTGTATAGTTTTCTGATCAATACACGCCGAGACGCTTTACAAACGCTTAAATATTAAAAAATTAATAATAATTAGTTAATTGTCATGCATGCAAAATGCAAATGCGCAATTTAAATCGAAAATTTAAAAAAAAATTATTATTAGAAAAAATGTTCGTATCTCCTAAATAATTAATGAAAAAAGTAGTTTTATAGACAAGATATTATCAACGCAACAGTGTGAACTCGTTGCAAATACAAATTTTATTTTATTTATTTATTTTTTTGATTCGTATTGGTATAGTGGTATATTTTTTGTTGAAACATAATTCAATTGTTTTAAGGAACCGAAATTGAAATAAATTGAAGTAAATAATAGTTAAACTAATAAACGGACCGGAAAATAAACGTAATTTCGTATGGAGTAACTGATGAAGCATTTTCTTTCGTCACATTTAATGCAAATTAGTTAGTTTGGTGGCTTCTACCTCTTCAACTCGCGTTGAGTGATCGACGTTCGTCACGACTGTTTTGATGAAATATTTGCATGATAATAAATCAATATATACAGAATGTTTTACAAACAAACGTGTACTTTATGAACGACACTCGTAACAATCAAAGATTATTTTTCTTTACAAAAGGCCATTTCATTTGCCTTTAATCATTTCTAAAAAACTAACTTTATAATCAGTCCTCGTATTGAATTTACAAGGACAATTCATTTAGTATAGACATTTTCGGCAAATTTGATTCTGAAGCGCCATTTTTTCGTAAACTTTTTTTGTTAACTTAAAATGGGAGATTAATTCAAAAAATTTATTGTCATAAAATTTCTTTAAAAAAAATCTTTTATTAATTGGGTTTCCTTCATTGTGCTTTTTGGATTTGTTCATATTTCCTTTGCCTGTTTGCATCTTTCCACCACTTCATCACCATGGTTACCCCCCCCCCCCCCCGAACTTTCTTTCCACCTCCAATGTGGAACAACCTACTTTCTCATAAAGTGTTATTCAGTTCCTTTCCCAACTCGATAAACCTTCCTTGTTCAACTGTCTACTAACAATCTCTTCCATTGTTATTCTCATCCAACTTCCTCTGTTCCTCTACTTCAGCGCCCTCCTTCCTGTTTCTACATCTTTTCCTGTCGTATCTCCTCCCCGGCTTCGACTTTTCCACTTCAAGTGTCCTTTTCAATCCTTTAGCATTATTTCCACACACTTGGCATCTTTCACCCGCCATACCTCTGCTCCATACATTATTATGCTTCTCATGTAGCTCCTCCACACCTCCATCCATTCCTTCAAATTACCTTCCCTTCTGCCAAAAATCAGCCTCTTCAGCCATTACTGCCTTTCTTGCAGGCAATTTTTTTCCGGAATTGACGTTCTCCTTCATCATACACTTTACCTCCTATATTCTTTCACCTTTCCATTCCGATTGCACTTTATTTCCTTCCTCAATACCATCACCTTCGTTTTAAGAGGAAATAATATTAGCAATATTTATTGTGGGAACCAGAATGAAGGAACAGTGAGGAGGGCTTATAAACCTTCTGGGAAGATGGATTTTATCAGATTAAAAAAAAAGCGATGAAAAGCTTTTTGTCAAATATTTGGCTGTAAACAAGGAGATTTATAAATTTATAAAAAAATTATCCAATTTTTCGAATATAACAATTTCTGAAAAACTTTCGGAAATTTCAACCCAACCCAACTGTACGACAGCTGATTTATGGACTTTTATCAAATTTTTCGAATCCAGTAATTTCTGAAAAACTTTTGCAAATTTCAAACCAACCCAACTGTACTGCTGATTTATGGACTTTTATCAAATTTTTCGAATCCAGTAATTTCTGAAAAAATTTTGCGAATTTCAACCCAACCCAACTGTACGACAGCTGAATTATGAATTTATAAGAAAAAATTATCCAAGTTTTATCCAATTTTTCGAATCCGTTAATTCTTGAAAAACTTTTGCGAATTTCAACCCAACCCAACTTTACAACAATTTTTCATTGCGACCCGAAACTCAACATTTTTAGATAGAGAGCTTCGAAAACTATGGAAGCTTGCAAGGAATTTAAAAAATTGCCAAATGTCTCTGTTGATGGCCGAGGCTTTTTCGAAATGTTGTATCTTGTTATGAATTAAAATGTTAAGACTATTTTAGAAGGTTTATATTATACTTGTTATGTTATGTTATATTATGTTATGTTATATTATGCTATACTAGGCCATCCTATGCTACTATATGGTGTTCTATGTTATGCTATGCCGTGCTATGCCGTGCTATGCTATACTATTCTATACTATGCTACGCTACGCTATGCTATGATATGCTATGCTATGCTATGCTACGCTACGCCATGCTACGGTATGTCATGCCATTCTATGCTGTGCTATGCTATGCTATGCTATACAAAAACACCCTAAGCTAATTGGATCGTGATAAATATCTTTATTTTATTATTAAAGAGCATATGCAGCAGACATGCTTTACGTAACCATTCGAAAAAAATATCCTATTATTCCGATCAACAGATTAATTGATTTTGAAACGTACAGTCAGCGCACACACTTCAATCCACATCCGTTGCGTCGGTACGAACGTTTATTAAAACGCAACCTGTTCTTGATTCGATTACGTAACGTATACATAGTGAATTTCTCTTTGAATTAACAGAATCAGGCGGCTGATTGACATAAATTCGATTAGTGTGTGGCGTTTGATGCCGTATGCATATTGGTGATTGGCTTCTCGATGTACGTGCACGGTGCACTCGGCGTTCGCTGGGTAAACAACTTCTTGATATTAAATGTTTCGCGAAGGTGGTGGTGGAGGAATGGGCGGAGCTGAACCGAGGGATTGTTAATTACTTTTGGTTTCATGCCAGTTTTCATGCATGTAACACTTGCTGACGCACGATACTTGAATCGATAAGATCGTTTATGTAATTACGGAGATCCGATCATACACGCTTATGTTGTATGTTGTATTGTTTTTATTCCCCGGTCTTGCACGACAATGTAAACGTGACGTTGATGCATTGATCCATACTGACGAGGCTTAACGAGTCTGAAACCATTTCTTCTTTTGATTAATGTAAACGCCTCGATCCATCATATATAATCAAAGCAGTACGTTTCCGAAGCAAATGATTCACACTTTCGCGAATTTATCATTGTTGGTCCGTTTTCCGGACGAGTTCGAAATAAAAAGTGGAAAAGAACGAGTCGACCCAAAAACTACGGAAACAGAAGCAATAAATCTACTAAAGAAGCGTGTCGAGGGAAAGCCCTGCCGACCGCACAGAAGTTGTTATCTTTAACGCGATACTCGCGGCGCATCTCTTCGGACTCAAAATAAAACGTCTTAATATGATGATAAATTGGACTTTCGACGTCTTCCGGGACGTCCAACGGTCGACGTTTCCAATCGTACGCTTCGAACGGGAAAACGACGAAGAAATTCTCCGCTCGTTCGATTATTGTTTGGGGTGCGCGGAATTTTTGGACGGGATGTTTCGTTAACAACGCATATGAAATTGCCGGTGCGGATATTTTTCGCCATTTTCTGTAAATCTAAATTGAAAATTGTGTCGCGAAAAAGATGTCATCTTTCTATAGTAATAACTGATGCACGGCTCCACCTATCGGCGGACGCTGTAATGTCAGGAGTTGCCTTGCCAATAGCGTCTGCCGATAGGTGGAGCCGTTCATCAGTTTCAAATTAGCACTAGCGAATTGGCGATAACCTCGCAAGCTCGACAACCACTGACCGCTCATAGCAGCCGTACGACGACGGGTAACAACCCAGAAATATAACTTAAAAACCAAAAGAAGAACATAAAGGACATGTTTGAATTGGCGAAAAAATAAAAATCATTTAAAACAAAAAAAAACAAACAGAAAACAACTTTCTTAATTTAAAAAAAAAATTGCACGAAAACCTCCACGATTGAAATAATTTTCCACAGTATTTCGAAAAAATGCCTTAAACATGATAAACTCCCTAAACACCGTATAAGCGCACTTAAATCAACACGTCCATTAAAATACAATAAAATAGGTCGAGAAACTCGACGCGAGGGGTGAAAATTCCCGTCGATCGGTATTTTCCGAGACAAGGTAAACAACGATAAAGGAACAGTTCAAATATTCGAGATACTTTCGGAATATTTACGGGCCCGGAAGGCGAAACTTTACGCGCTAAATTGCACAAATCGTCGTCGACGACGCTGAATCGCCTTCGGACTTTTTAGTCGATCTCGCCGGTTGTGAAGCGGAACATCACAGATTTCTAATTTAAATGCCGTTTGTAGTTACGGTTTTTCGTATTTATGTCAGTTTCAGGTAAACCGGGGGTATATTTTTGTATTAAGTTCCGGTTAAAGCGGACGAATACATATACAGGGTGGGATTAAAGTATGGAATATTTAAAAAAAGCGAACTTAACCGGTTTTTTAAAAAACGCTGAAACAGGTCGATTTTAGATTTTAAAAATACACATTCATAAGTGCGATTCACCTTCCAACTTTCATTTGTTTTGTAGTTATGACGTCATCACAAAAAAATTAAATGACAACATACATTTTTTTAGTGGAATCCGATAGTGATTTTTACGTACCATTCATGGTCTGAATTATTTGTTATCTACAACATTAAATTTTCAGATCGATTTTTCTCAGAATTTTTTTATTGCAACCTTACGATTTTTTTGTACGGTCATAAAGGGTAGGAAAATCACTATCGGATTCCACTAAAAAAAAATATATGTTGTCTAAATTTTTTGTAATGACGTCATAACTACAAAACAAATGAAAGTTGGAAGGTGAATCGCACGTATTAATGTGTATTTTAAAAATATAAAATCGACCTGTTTCGGCGTTTTTAAAAAAAACGGTTAAGTTCGTTTTTTTTAAATATTCCCTACTTTAAACCCACACTGTATACAGTCTGTTCACGGAAACATTCTACAATAGCTAACTTTTTTATTTAAAAAGATACAAACTTGGTTAAATCAACAAAGCTTATAAATACCTTGCAATGCTCATTTCGCGCAATAAATTATAAAACAAAAGAACATCGCGTTGCTAAGATAGAAGGCTAAAGATTAATTTTTTAAATTGAACAACTGTATATTTTTATATTTTTAAGTTGCGCCTGCTATAATTAATTATGAAATAACAAGGTCATAATTTATAATTTTTTCAACCTTGAGCAAAACCAGTATTTGTTAAATTCAGTATTTGTTTGGTTTGGGTTTGGGTTTGCTCAGATTTATTTCAAAAAATGGAAAAAAAATAAAATATGTTTGAACGAATTACTTACAAAAAATAAACTGGGAAAAAAGAAAAAAATGGGTTTATTATAATTCTTCTATTTTCTGTAACAAAATTGTTGTCTATTTTTTTCTGTTTTTTGAGCAAAACCAGGTTTTGTTAGATTCAGGATTTATTGGGTTTGGGTTTGCTCAGATTTATTTCAAGAAATGAAAAAAAAATAAAACGTATTTTCCATCGGTCTAAACGTAACCTCATTGAAGAAACTTACCAGTTGGATGCCTTAAAACATAACGCCAACTTAATTTAAAAACATAATCGCATTTAATCCATCATAATTCAACACGACAGGGATTGATGTAAAAAAACTTGCCCAACTTTTTGGACTGGATGACTCAGATTACATTGGATTGAATTGGATTACACAAAGGGGATTGTCGTAAAAAAATGGTACAAAATTGGGCTTGGGGATAAGCGGGCAGGATTTTATGGAACTGTTTAGATTGATTGATTGGGTTGGATTATATTCAATTGGCTCGGAGTAATACAATTCAAAAGGTCGGATTTTACAAAAGATTTAAGTTGATATTTTTTTCACAAACAAAAGAAAATTTGCCTACTTAACGAAACATTTAATACAATCCAATCAAATTAAAAATTCAAATTCCAAACTAATTGATTGATCCATCCAATCCGATTCCAATTGGATTGGTTGGATTACCTTGGCTTTGGATGTTTCAGTGTTGGTTGGATTAGAAAGATTTTGTTGATTCTGACTGGATTTGAGCAAATAACAAATTCTCGATCAAAGACTTTAAACTTTATTTTCTCAAATCGAAATGAACGAACGATTTGCAATTGCAAAAGGTTGGATTTTATAGGTTGGATTTTCTGGAAAAATAAAAAATACGAAAACAAAACAAATGAGAAATTTTGTAAAATTTCCTTTCATGCTTATACTCTGGAATCGTAGATTTTTGAGCATTGATTCCGAACAAAAATTTCGCCAACTTTCTTAAAGGGTACAGGGTTGCGGGTGTTTTTGAAGATTTTTCATTGCGAAACACAAACAGATAGCGCGTCCGATCACCACATGAAGTTGAATTGGATCCCGTTAATTTACAATAAAAATGAATTTGAATTACGACTTAATGGAAACCTAATCATATTTCAGTCGAACCTAACCTAAAATGCAATTGTAACCGAACCCACATCAACACAGTTAAATAAAATGAAACCCAATAAACCTAAATCAATCCCAAACCAATAAATCAATCCATCAAATCAAATCCAACTTAAGAATTCAATCTGAAACTGATGCACCGCGCCACCTCTTGGTGATCGCCGTAGCATTAGTTTCAGATTAGTACTGCCGTTCCGGCGATAACCTCGCGGGCTCGACATGCATTGATTGCTCACAGCAGCCGTACTGACGACGGGTTTATTTGTCAAGAAACTAACGTTAGTCTACGGAGGTGAGCGTTCAATGCATGTCAAGTTTGTTGTGTTTAAGAATTCAACTGAAATTGGCTTCAAATCTAATTAAATCCAACTCAATCGAAATGAGTCAACAAATTCAACTAATTGTTGGATTTCGTTGATTGATGTTTAAATATTGATTGGGGTGGACCGCCTTTTCTATGTTTGGAAAATTGGAAATTATAAATAAATTTGGAAGTTTAAACTTAAATTTTCTTACATAATCATGAATAATTTGGCTGAAAAATAATATAAAAAATATTCATTATTTTTGCGCAAATTATTATCAATCAGGACTTGAAATGAGATACTTTCTACGTCCAAAAATTCATTAATTTGCAATTAAAATCGCACTAATTGTCAAACCGGGAAATTTACATTGAAAATTAAGCCAATTTCCCAATTCAATTTATCAAGTGACGTAAATCACACGGTGCGGGGCGCGACGTACGATATTAAGTGTTGGAGCTCTCGTGATTTAAGGCTTCTTTCTGTCTAATTATCAACGGCGAGGTTTGATCTTACATCGCTTCGGTACGACTTCATTATACCGCGTTGATATACGAAGGCGAAGAAGCTAGACGGCTTCACCCCAGGCTCGGTCTTCACGTCCAATAGCCAAGCATATTTTACGAAATTTATTAAAAATACGAGAAGCCATAATTCTTTCGGAGCTACGACCTGTTACGTTGTTACATCTTCTCCATCTGTTACGCAAGAAAAAAAAAACTGAAACGTTAACCACGGTTAAATTGCTAAATATTGAAAATCGTGGAAATTCTTCTGTGAAAATCGCAACAATCGCAACCGTAAACACAACCGGCGTTTTTGCGGATTTCCTCACCACATTAAAACAGCAATTTTAAAATTCACGTCTTACTTAAAGTTAAATTTGAAATCCGGAACGGAAATTTAATGAAAAACGCACATTTACAGTTTTAAAATCCAGCGATTTTCCACAAAATGCATGCGTTCACATTTTGACGGCCGCGATTAAATCTCCCTCTCATTTATAAACGGAAACGGCTCCTTAGTCTCGTATCTCGAAACTACGTATTAATCAACGTCCGGAAATGCCGACTTTTTCTCTCCACCTAAGAATAAAGAACTGATACGCTCCAAACGATTATTTTTATGCGAAGGCGGTCGTAGCACGAACGGTATGGGATGTAGGTCGGATAAATCTTGCAAATAATCCAGCGATAAGTTTACGTGTGGGAAAATAAAAGAGCAAAAATGTGCCATGGAATGCATAAAAGAGGAAAATTCTGAAATGTTTGATTGGTGTTGAATAAAAATTGTATGGAGACTTTGCATCGTATGTGAGAAGGATGGAAACGACTTGATAACGCTGAGCAAAGAGGATGCATAAAAATTATGCATTCTTCCTTCGTCCAATACATAATAGTGTTCTGTATATCTCATCTTCCTCTCCCGTCCGTCCTACTTCCACCTAAATATCCTTCCTGTCTCCCACATGTACACATTTCTAACCGAATCCAGGAAAAGACCAATCAAAAAGTTAATTTTCGAGCTGTCGAGG
Source organism: Lethrus apterus (assembly GCA_018397195.1). Classification (NCBI taxonomy): domain Eukaryota; kingdom Metazoa; phylum Arthropoda; class Insecta; order Coleoptera; family Geotrupidae; genus Lethrus; species Lethrus apterus. The sequence continues at coordinate 7,027 of JAFFZR010019083.1, read as the reverse complement.
CACACCGTTTTATAATTAAAAACCGAAATACCCAAAAATCAATACTTAATTATTTTCTAAATCTTGAGTATTTTTGATCAATTTCTCATGTTTTACATTCGAGCGAAAAAAATGTAAACTGGGGTAACAGAATCAAATCTAGATGCAACTTTTTTTTTCGGTGTAAACCCAACCCAACCTCACTGAATCCAATCTAATCTTTTTCGTTGATTTCGACTAGACCATTTTCCCCAAACGTTGCGTTGGATTTGATAAAACAATTGACGAAGTTTACTTGCACAAGACGCTTGCAACTCGCAGTTTTCTTGCTCCAACTTTCATACTTTATACTCGAGGGAAAAAAATTAAAATTAGGTGTCAGACCAAGACTAAGATTTTGGGTTCGACTAAATTTTTTCCAGTTTTATTCAATCCACAAAACGATGGATAAACCTGAAAGCCTTGGATTTACTCACGAGATTGGGATACGCGTGAGAATTTTCTTGGGACAAAGGTAGAAGGAAACATAAAGGAAAGCAGAAAATATTGATGGATGTAGATAGGCTGGAAATATTGAAGTTAGTAAGGCTTTTCTTAAAATAACATTGGAAAAAATCCATAAGAATGGCGATATTGAGAGATTGGCAATTTTCTATCCAACCCATCAAATCCAAACCAATCCAATTTTGTCAGGTTCCACTCAACCATTTTTCTCCCAAATGTTGGGTTCGATTTGATTGAATGAACCAAAAAAGGTTATTGGAAAAATTCGATCCAATTCAAAATTTGGAGGAAACCCCATCAAAAAAGGTCGCATTGGAAATATTTAAGTTAGTAAGGCTTTTCTAAAAACAACATTGGAAGAAATCCATAAGAATGGCGGTAATGAGAGATAGTCAATTTTCTAACCAACCCATCAAATCCCAATCAATCCATTGTTGTCAAGTTCCACTCAATCAGTTTTCTCCCAAATGTTGGGTTCGATTGGATTGATTGAACCAAAAAAGGGTCATTGGAAAAATCCGATCCAATTCTAAATTTGAACGAAACCCATCAAAAAAGGTCGCTTTGAATTTAATTGGGACTGTTTTGTCACAAACGTTTAGCTGGATGAACAGTCCTAATTAAATTCAATCCAAAGGGACCTTTTTTGATGGGATTTCTTCAAATTTTGAATTGCATCGGATTTTTCCAATGATTTTTTTTTTGTTCATTCAATCCAACCGAACCCAACATTTTGGAGAAAAATGGTTGAGTAGAACCTTATTGTCATAAGGGATTGGTTTGGATTTGGATTTGATGGGTTGGATAGAAAATTGCCAATCTCTCATCATCGCCATTTTTATGGATTTCTTCCAATGTTATAAAAGCCTTACCAACTTCAAAATTTCCAGCCTCTCTACATCCTTAAATATTTTCATTATTTTCAACTTTCATTTTCTTCTACCTTTGCCCCAAGAAAAGTCTCACTCGTCTCCCATCTCCAATTATTTCCTATTATATCCATATCTTTTGGCCACATATAGACTAAGTGACCAAATCCAAGGCTTCCAGTTTTATCCATCTCTCGTTTTATAAAGTGTCCACTCCATTTCAGTATTTCCACATCGTTTAATTTTTCCCCTTGTGTACAAAAAAAGGTGAAGAATGAAAAAAGGTCCTATAGACTATAGACTATAGAATAGTGAGAGAAAACAGGAAAGGGCTCTGGAATTATTGAAATATTTTCCAGTTTCGTTCATTTCTCGTCGTTTTCAGTCACTCTCATTCCATTTCCACTAAAAATGTTCAGTAAAAGCGATCATTTATTGCTTTTCTCAAAATTATTTTTTCTTCGTCCACAAAACGGCATAATCCCTCATATTCTAAGTTTTCAAGACTCAACGCCCAATACGTACCCAATTTTTCTATTTTTATGTATTCTTCTTCGACCTCTTCAAACTTGGAAAATACTACATTTTTTCTATGAAATGGAGAATTTTTTGCATGGGTTGGATTCAATTTTCCCGATTTTTTGTTTCTTTGGGTTCTGTTGGGTTGCAGAGTTGGTTGGTTAGGATTTTTTAAACTGGTTTGTTTGATTTCAGCTGTTTTCGTCAAGAAGCCCATCAATCTATCGTCCTTTTGAGCGGCTTTCCAAGGGCTTTGAGCAGCTTTGAGTGGACACCAGTTCGTAAACTGTTCTATGTGAGAATTGTTAGCTTAGAACAGCCTTCGAACAGCTTTGAACAGATTTCGAAGAGCTTTGAACAGTTTTCGAAGAGCTTTGAACAGTTTTGGAAGAACTTTGAACAGTTTTCGAAGAGCTTTGAATGCCTTTCGAAGAGCTTTAAAAAGCTTTCGAAGAGTTTTCAAAGAGCTTTGGTCAGTTTTAGATTTAGGAGAGCTTTTGAACGGTTTTCGAAGAGCTTTAAAAGCTTTCGAAGAGTTTTCGAATGGCTTTGGACAGTTTTTGAAGAGCTTTAAAAGCTTTAGAAGAGTTTTAAAAGAGCTTTGGACAGTTTTCGACGAGCTTTGAACGATTTTCTGTTCTATGTGAGAATTGTTAGCTTAGAACAGCCTTCGAACAGCTTTGAACAGTTTTGGAAGAGCTTTGAACAGTTTTCGAAGAGCTTTGAATGCCCTTAGAAGAGCTTTAAAAAGTTTTCGAAAAGTTTTCAAAGAGCTTTGGTCAGTTTTAGATTTAGGAGAGCTTTTGAACGGTTTTCGAAGAGCTTTAAAAGCTTTCTAAGAGTTTTCGAATGGTTTTGGACAGTTTTTGAAGAGCTTTAAAAGCTTTAGAAGAGTTTTAAAAGAGCTTTGGACAGTTTTCGACGAGCTTTGAACGCTTCGTAAGCTAATCAAGGATTTTCAGAACCGTTCGAAAGCTGTAAAAAGCTATTTGCGAGCAGTTCGAACTTTTTCGAAAAGGACAGACCGATCACCAAGCTTTCTGTTTCGACCAGATGCCAATTGGGAAATGTGTTTGCCCAATGATAAATTCTATGGAACTTTGAACCAAAACCCACCTAGTAGACTTACTAATTTAAAAAAACCTATAGGAAAACCATATAGGAGTTTAGAATTTATAGATGCCTGAGGCAAGTTCATCCACTCAGTCCCATGTTTAATGGGTACATATCACAGCTGGAAGAGGTTTTGAGGAAATGACTGGACGGAGGGATTAAGCTAAACAAAGAATCTGGTCGTTATCGTTCCAAGACAACATAGTTCTGTTAGAAATTATAAAATTATGGCTTACGAATTCGTGAATTTATTCAGAGACACGTCTTATTTTTAAATATATTCCAAGCGTATAGCAATACTCCATTATCCCGTAACCAACTCGATTTTCTCGTAGAGCGAATTTTTACCGCAATTTGTTCTTCGTAGAGAGATTACTTGCGAGACCAGTTACATCCACCGATCGCGCCACAGACTTCATTTGTGCACTTTTCTTTGGGAGCATCGCGAATGAGACTGTAGAGAATGATTACACGAACGTAGAAAATGAGCAAACGTGCCCTTTTCTAAACGCCAAAAAGACGAAAAACAAAGATAATCGCCGTCTCGTTTACGCGAAACGCTCTTTTTCATTTCGACAAATGTATGTGTTTATACGGCGAGTGGCGGCGAGCGCGCACAATAAACAGCGCCGAGTTCGCTTCGTAACACGGAAGATTATTAAAATGGAGGAGTTCAAAGCGGGAGAAAATTTCGTTTCGCGTAACGGCCACGTCTACACGGCGTAACGAGGGTTTGTAGTCTCGCGACAGATGATGAGCGAAGCGAAAAAAATACGGTCGCCGCCGACGAAATCAAATTTCCAAACCTAATTTCCCCTGTTTCTCGTTAAAGTTTTAAAGCGCATTCTGGGCGGGCGTCGAGGACGCACGCGAACCGACGCCGCGCGTCCCCAAACTTTCAATAAAAACACACCGAACTATTTTAATAATGACCGACGAGGAAGTTTTACTATTGCAACGACGTACTTTTGTTTTACGTTTTATGCGCTGACGTGACGTGGATACAAAATTTTCTCGATTACAATTACATTCTTCTTCTTCTTCCTTCTTGACTTTAGGCGAATCGCCTGTTTATTCTTCGTCACTTGCCTATTGTTCTGCATTCAGGTTGTCGTTCCATCTCTTTCGAGGACGCCCTACGCTCCTGCGCCCCCGTGGTAATTTATCACGACCAATTTTTACTATTCTCCTATCGTCCATCCTATTTATGTGTTCATTCCACTCTTTCTTTCTGTTTGATACCCAGTCATTAATATCTTCTAATCCACATGTATTTCTTATACTTTCACTTCTTTCCCTGTCCCAATGTGTTTTACCAGTAATTCTGCGAAGTACTTTCATTTCAGCTGTTTCTAAGAGTCGTTTAGTTTTTGATGTTTCTGATCTATTTTCTGCCGTATATGTTATGATGGGTCTTACTGTTGCTTTATAGATTCTAGTCTTGGTCTCAATTCCTATGTTTTTATTGCACCATATTGTACTATTTAAACACCCTGCTATTCTTGTTGCTTTCGTTGTTTGTTCCCTTACCTCTGCCTCAACATCACCAAAGCCCGAGAGTTCCACGCCGAGGTACTTAAATTTCATTTCCTGCTGAATAACTTCCGTCCACCTCCAGTTTACATCTCAATGGTATTTTTGATGTTGTCATACACCTTGTTTTTGTGGGAGATATTATCAAACAAAATAAACATAACCCAAATGCGATAAAGTAAATTATTTGACGCAGTCTCTACGGCAACCACGGCAAAATGTCCGTACTTGTTGACACCGTTGCTATGAAACATTTAGGGACAGACAACATGACATTGCAGGCGACATTTATATTTAACGAATTTCGGTAATTTTCTTCTTCATATTTACGGTTGTAGATAAAATAGTGTACGCAACACGTGCGTGAAGTGGTTCATTATGAAACGAGTATGCGAAGCCGTTAGGCGAGTGCTGAAAGCATATGAGTTTTTTAATGACACTTCACGCACGTGTATACTATTTTATCTACAACCGTAAATATGAAGAAAAATATTACCGACATTATTTAAAGATAAATGTCGCCTGCAATGTCATGTTGTCTGTCCCTATATTTTTCATAGCAACGGACATTTTGCCGTGTTTGATTGAAAGCGCGTCAAATAATTTTCTTTATTTACAACCGGTGCATAGAGTACGCTTTTACGCAAACAGTGCTTAAAGTAATTCATGATTATGTTATAATGAATCTATTATATTCATTATAACATAAGTGCGGTAAAGCAAATTATTTGACGCACTGTCAAATCAAACCCGGCAAAATGTAATATGATATTACTAAATGAAAATAGATAAAATTTTGTACAATATTCTTGCTGTAAATTTATATTACTACACTGTACAATGTCCTGTCCTGTCCTGATAAATTTAACATCTCGCAGTTTTGTGATTACCGCACTAGTGTTGTAATGAATCTCATAACAGCACTAGTAGGCTGCAATAGACGCCCTTACGAAACTATTTATAGAACTGTAAAATTCATATTATGCAATGAAAGTAGATAAAGATCTTTAAAGCTCAGAAAAGCATTATAAGAAGTATTTTTAGACTTCCTTATTCGACTCACTATATATTCTACAATGTGCCATCAAAGTTAAGAAAAATATTATTTAAACTTGCTGAATGTTTAACTCGTGATACCAATTATATATGTCCTCGTAAGCTATATACAAAACGTATATAAAAACTTACACTCCTTCTCTCAGAGTTTAATACAGGTAAGCTACGAAAAGTTAAAAACTTCCTATTAGGCGAAAGTTTCTACTCATTGATGGAGTAGTGAGTAATGAATAGAGATTGAAGAAAATTCAAGAAAACCATGGATAAGACGTTAAACAATGACCGCCCGAAAATTGTGATAAATGGATGACTTGAAGGAAGTACCAAAGACAACTTCCTATCCTACCTACCTATCTACTGATTATGTCATTTATACAGTGCGTTCTACAAAACGGGCCCAAAACTATAGCGACTTCAATTGTGATTTAATCACCAACAAACCATATATATTATTAAATGGGACAGTCTTAGCTACAACTTGGCGAAAAAAATCTTTTCTAAACACCTTCATTTACTTGTGGCGTCACCGATAATTTTTTTAAATTGCTCGATATAATTTTTTTTGTGTATTCTTGTAGAGCATTTTAAGTACTTTTCACCGGTATAAACTTTTAGTTAGGTTATAATATGAAATTTTTGCAAAAAATGTAAAAAACTGGTTTGACCTAGTAGGCTGTTAAATCCGAAATTCTCTTTAGCAATCAATTTGTGACAATAATTAAGCGTGCGTAAAACAACTGCGTCGCTTATTTGACGTTTCAAAGTGCAGAAAGAAGTTCGTTTTGTTTAGTACTAGCCATCCAAAAATGGAAAATACGACTAATGAACTAGTAGATATGTTACAAGTTTGAGTGTGTATTTGGAGCAATTATGTCGTGAAAACAATCAGCGTAAAGCCTTGCGCTTGAACAATATTTTTCTGACGCTTAAAATAAACATATCTACTAATTCATTAGTTGTATTTTCCATTTTGGGATGGCCAACATCCATACAATTATACAAACGTTGCTCAAACCTACGACGTCTTTAGAAAATTTATGCGCTACAATTATACAAGAGTGTTTTCAAAATGTGCGTTGCGGGTTTGAGCAACGTTTGTATAATTGTATGGGAGTTGGGGAGGCTATTTCCAACAATTTCTCAAATAAATCTTGACTGTTTTCTAAGTAAATTGTCGTTTCTGTTTTGTTAGTGTCAAATTCTTGGTTGATTATAATACTTATCTTACAGCAATAGCTGGAGTATATAGAAGTCGTAACGTGGGACGCAATAGGGTTTAGGAATTGTAAAGTTTGATTCATTCATTACTTTTATGTTTAAATATTTCAACCTTTTGAACTAATTGATGGAACAAATTCATAGTAAACTATTTTTATAAAAAGGTTTCCATAGTAAAATATAACAAACGTCAAATATATTTATTGCTTGATAAAGATTACGAAACACATTTATAT
>JAFFZR010019082.1:805-17364 GCA_018397195.1 Lethrus apterus | reverse complement strand
TTTTCCAATGCTAAGAGAAATAAAATACTAAAACTTAGAGAAAACTATTTTCATCCTGTGATAAATCACAATGACTGGCTAGACAAGTATCAGAAAATAACATTTTTCCAATTATTTCGGTAAAGTAAGGTTAAAATTTGTTTTCCCGCCGAACAATGTATAACCGTTTTATTTTCGCGAGAAAAGACCGTGAAGTGCCGATGACAAACCTTTATGTTGAGTGGGGTATAACCAGGGTATAACCGCTCAGTTAAAAACGGGAACAAACGGGAAATCGCGAAGAATCGCTTTAAGTATGTTCTTCTTTACAAATCAACATTTATTTGTGAAAACTTAAAATATATATAAAATAACAATTGGAAAAAGATAGACGAGACGAAAGTTTTATTCGTGCTGAACGCGCGATTTGCATAAAAATCCGACTGGTACGGATAAACACCATTAGAACAATTATGCAACGTTTATAAATAGCGATTCCGAGGCTTTCAGATAGCGTTTCTCGCCAACACAACAATGATGACTATTTTGAAAGTGATCCGTCGTTAATTATGTGTGCATTCCGTCAGCAAGAGCGCGACGGATCGAAAAGTGAACGTTTTATAATTTGTATGGTAGTCTGGTATTCGTGTTCTCGCATCCTATGAGTTAGATTTGTCGTTTTCTCACGGAAAATGCAGGATGTGTTGCGCTCCAACTGACCGAACACAACTTATCGCGTAAAAAGGGCTAACAATGAAACGGAAACGACACAAAGGTCTACAAGGGGGTCATTAAGAATTTTAAACGAATTCCTTTAAAGAGGGGACACGGTCTTTCTTTTTATAATTATTCTACCCACGTTTTGATTTCCTACAATGCCCCACGACGGTTCTTTAATTTACTGTCCTTGATTATCGATACATTCCTTTACAAGTTGATTTTTATATTTTATTTTATGGTTATAAAAAAGTTTACAATTTTTAAAAATTTTAAAACTATTTTTGTTTTGGACAATTTTATTTACAACAAACTTTTAAATGCGACATCTATGTGTTTATTTCCGTTTTATAAAAGAATTGGTACGACTGAGTCCAACTTGGAAGGTTTGTTATTGCACAGAAAATGTCAAAGTACGATGAATGATAAACGTCAAATATTTAATAAATTTTAATTCATTGGCTCCGCAGTCTGCAATAAATAAGAAATTGGACATAAAATGTACTTGTTGGGTTTGTTGCTTTCGTAATGTTTTTTTTCGCTCTAATTTGTAATTTCTCAAAAATCGTTTCCCACATTTCAGGTTTTATAAATTATCGTTGACCGGCGACGTGTACAGTGAATTGACTCAATTTCTCATCGCCGCAGTGCTCGTCCTCGTTCGTAAGTATCGTCGATTAAAGTCCAAAATGTTACAATGGCGTTTTAGTAACTTTAGCTTGGTGGACTACCAGCATCCGAGACAGCCGACCCATCAGAACCGTTTATTTATTGGACACGCGATTGCGAAGGGCTCGACAAATACGGCGATTGACACACGATATAGTTTCGTCCACTTTAGTCGAAAGTACGTAATGTTAACTCAATTTGAGGGGATTCTAACGATCATTTTAGGCACTACCGAAACTGCAAGCAATACAACCAACGAGGTATCCACGGAAACGAATAACGTAGAAGAAAATAAACCGCCGGAGGCAACAACCAGTGATAACACAGGGGATAATTCCCCCAATAATTGTGAAGAAGAACAATCAAGAATCGTTGAAACGATGGATGCCGATTCGAACGTGATTAGGCAGCGTAGGTTGGCATTTTTCGAAAGTAGGTCAAACATCACCAGTACGTACACTAATTTATTACCGTACTCAATATTCAATTTTTAAATTGAACAGATCCTGCCCAATCAAATGAACAGACGTCGTCTAATCAGGATGCTATAATGGAACATAATTACGCAGATCGTAATATGATTGATGATGTAACACAAGCAAGTGATATGCATTCAAACGATCCACAAAGTATACGAGTCAAGTTGAAGTTTCTTAACGATGATTTGAAGCTCGTAGATGGTAAGCTGGAGGAAGCCCTGGGTGATTTCAAAAGGAGACATTTTGAAGTGGAAATGTCGACGAATAAGTTGGTGAAGTTGATATTTAACGGCAAGTTGTTGCAGCACGACAATGATACGTTACAAACTTATGGGTTTTTCGATAATTGTGTGGTGCATTGTGTGATTCATCAGCAAAGAACGAATCGCAGTGAAGAGAACGTTGAAGGTCACAATCGGCGGTCCAACGGTAGGATCAATCAACGAGATTGGGATCTAGGAAATCTTCTGATTGTCCTGTTCAGTTTGGTGTTGAGTACAGCGTGGTATTTTCGGTTAGTTTTTTTGGCTTTTTAACGTTTGTATTTTGAATGAATTTTAGGCTCATTTGTTACAGGTATCAGTATCCACAGTTTTTTACCGTTACGGCTACTGTAGCTCTGGTGGCGATTACGGGGATTTTTACGATCGTGTCGATTGGTATGTATTTTCCCGATACGGATGCGATAAGGCCACAAACGCACGTAATACGTTGAGTTTACGTCCACGGAGATTTGTAAATTGAAACAAAGGCTTGTGTATTATAAATACTTTAATGTAATAAATGATTATTTTAAATATTTTTTCTGGGACTTTTTTTGTAACAAAACAACCCCATAAAACTGTAATTTGTGGCCTGACACTAATTATATCTTGTCTTCGTAAAACAGTCCTCGATTTGTAAAATTAATATGAAATGACATTTCGAATTTTTTCACAAAAAAAATGAATGGATGAAAGTTGGCTACATTGTTAATTAATTCCAAAAAAACAATTTATTTTCTTCCAACAACAACAAATATTAATTATCGAAAAATCATAAATTAGTATAAGGATGCAACATTTTATATTTTAATTCCAATCAGTCAATTCAATCAATCACTTAACATACGCGTCCACAGTGCATCTCGCTCTAACCGATTAAATTCGTACAATATGAACTGAATGAGCGTGTTAGTCGCACCAATCGCCATATTGTCGATAATAAAATTATTCCCAAATTAAATAATGAGAAAAGAAGTCGTCCACAGAGTACGTATTTAAAAATAAACGCGCATTTATATACAACATGACGCGTATTTGCTTAAATACTTTGCATAATTGTGTTACGAACAAAATTAGCACGTACCGCAGATTACGTTTCTATTTGTAATTTACATTTTTTTCATTGTGTAAAGTGCAATTTTCGCAGTTTTCGAATTAAAACGGATGTAAGGATCAAGGATTGTCAACTATTTGTGTTATTCCGTGTCGTTGGCTGCATTGATGACAGCGCCGCTAACTTAACTTAACACGACACCCTGACCTGGGGCAAGCAATCTCCGTTTGTAAATCAAAATAACACGCATTTATCGTAAATCCCAACCTACGATGTCTATTGGGTTTAATGTAATCGTCTTTTTATTGTGTATGTTAGGCAAAGGTAAGCGTTTTGTTTCCCTTTGATAAGGAAGCTTAATAATCCTCTCCGTAGATTTATCCATAAGTAAAGCAGCAGTTGCGACAAGCCCGTCACACATTCAAACGACATCCTATTGCGAATATTACAACGAAACTTGTGCGAACACGACGTTGCATTGCAACACGAGAGAGGAATGCGACTCACCCGCTGATGGTAAACGTAACCATTGTTACGTCCTTTGGAAGAAAGATAACGATGGCAACTTTATCATCACATTAAAGGTGAATTTGTTACTCGTACGTAGCTCTTTGCATTATTTTTTGTTATTTTAGGGATGCTTTCTTAACAATGAAGAATGTTACAACAAATCACAGTGCGTTGAGCGAGCACACAATCCCAAAAAAGATTTTTTGTTCTGCTGCTGTGAGGGAAACATGTGTAATCAAAATTTCCTATGGGATCCCGAACCAACTACACAACCACCCTTATTAGGTACGTTTTGCTGTATTTTTTTGTTGCTTTTTTTTAATGCATCATTTTAGCACCGGAACCGGTACCCAATCCAACACCAACTTTAACTGTTATATTGATTTATGTATTAATATTCATCTTGACAATTATGACGTCGGCGTTTGGATTTTGGTTTTTTAGAAAAAATAAACATATATTTAATGAGGTATGTGGCAAATTTTAATGAATATATTTGGTAAGGATATTTTAAAAATTGCAAGTTCTGATAAACGATATTTCTAGTGGGGTGTGAGTACGTTTTTGAAGATACCTACAATGGAACCCATGCCATTACCACCTCCCTCACCCTTTGTCGGATTAAGACCCATACAGCTGGTAGAAATCAAAGCTAGAGGAAGGTTTGGTGCCGTTTGGAAAGCAATGTATGAAACGGACGAGGTCGCTGTCAAGATATTTCCAATACAAGTATGCATAATTTTTGCGATGTTTTAAAGTTATTATATATACAGGATATTTTACGGGCAGGGAATTCCTCAATCAATCAATCTCAGTCAATTTAAATTGGACATGTCTCCATTTTTTTAAATAGTACATCCTGTATAGATTTAGATCATTCAATTCCTATAAATAAGTGCTTTGATTTTTATTAATCATATCCTATGTCTACCTCTTAGTTTTCTTTGTTCGAGCTATTGAGGAATTCCCTTAATGTACCCTAAGGCGTTTTTAAAAGAATTCTTGTAATCATAGGACAAACAATCGTGGCTAACTGAACAGGAAGTCTTCAAATTATCTCAGATGGATCATCCGAATATTTTACGTTACATCGGCGTGGAAAAACACGGCGAAAATTTACAAGCTTCCTTTTGGTTGATCACCGCTTATCATGAACGTGGTTCTCTTTGTGATTTCCTCAAGGCATACACGTTGACTTGGTCAGAATTGTGTCGAGTCGTCGAGACGATGGCGAAAGGTTTGATGCATTTACATGAAGAAATACCTGGGAAGAATGGTATGAAAGGCAAACCGTCGATCGCCCATCGCGATTTTAAAAGTAAGAATGTTTTATTGAAAAACGACATGACCGCTTGCATAGCCGATTTCGGATTGACGTTGGTATTCGAGCCTGGAAAGTCGTGTGGGGATACACACGGACAAGTCGGTACGAGACGCTACATGGCTCCGGAAGTCCTCGAAGGGGCGATTAATTTCATCCCCGATGCTTTTCTTCGTATTGATATGTATGCCTGTGGGTTGGTTTTGTGGGAGTTGGTTTCCAGATGTACGGCTCAGGATGGACCCGTTGCCGATTATCGATTGCCTTTTGAGGAGGAAGTCGGACAACATCCGACTTTAGAGGATATGCAAGAGGCGGTCGTTCAACGTAAAGTGCGTCCCACTATACCACAAACTTGGAAGAATCATCCGGTGAGTTTTGAATTTAATGTACATATTTGTAATTTTTTTTTGTTTAGGGTTTGAATGCTTTGTGCGATACTATGGAGGAATGTTGGGATCACGATGCCGAAGCGAGACTATCAGCGTCTTGCGTCATGGAAAGAGTTTATTTACAGAGTAGATATCAGAATTGTTCGTTAGGTTTACGTATTGAAAATGACGCGTTGTTAAATCCTATGAAGGAAAGTAGCATGTAGGCATAAAAGTAAGTTTTATAGGTAAATGCACACGAAAGTTTATATTTTTGTTTTAGTTAAAAACAGTGGAAAAACGTACCTGCATTGCTATAGTACCTGGCATGGGGCAGTTCGACCTGTTTTAGTTACCACACTTGCCTCCACATATATTTTACAGTAATTGTATTAACTTCGAATTGATCGAAAGTACAAAGCGCGCGCTTAAGTTGCCCCTTAATTTGGAGATGAAACCCTATACCGATGTGCCAAAAGAAAACAATAGATGATTGTTTTTAAATGCGTTTTGTCGAGCGCTCCTGTACGTTTTTTGTGTGGTGAGGCGTGGACGCCATAGTGAAATAGTGAAATTTTGCGATGCAAAAGCTGACATTTTATTTATTTGTATATCAGTTTTAGTAACGAGGTGATTTATTTTTTCATCGGATTTGAAATTTTACTTCAAACGCACGAAATACTTTTGTTCGTTTAATCGTATATGACAATCTAATTTTATGCGATTGGTAGTATTGTTTAAAAACTTTGATTAACCGGGAATCGATTTTATTGTTATACTCATCTTAAGCTAAGTATAAATGCAATTTAGGATTGTTGTATAATATTGGACAAATGTTATTATTCGGTAATTTGTTCATAATGGGGAAAATGCATATTAATTTTTTACATCGCATACGTGTGTAGTAAATGTTGTTGTATTTTCTCTATTCGTGTAAAATCTATACAATTAGATGAAATTGAAATTGTTGAATTGAAAAAAGAGATATTTTCTGAAAATCGTGCAATTTTTTTAAACGACGAATATATTTTTCATAGAATCTAAATTTTGCCCACGAGAGGGATTTATCGTAGGCAGTTTTGTACGTTTTAGAGATTGTTGATCGAGCCAGTAGATCTGGCAGTTGACGTTTTATCGATGCGTATTTTGTTGAAAAATATGCTGGAAGGAATTGAAAGACTGATTTATGGGAACGTTTAAAATGCCCGATCGGCTTTTGAAATTTAAAACTGTTTAGACTTTTGATTTATGTAATTGAAGATACGCAGCTTGAGTATTGTGTCCACCAACTGAAGAACACAATTTTTATTTTATTGTTTGTATTTTTATATATGTGCAGCTACAATTTTTTTGTTTCCTGATATTTTTCATCAATTGTTATTTATATCGCATTTATTTTAGCCATACTATTGTTATTTATAGGCTTGTTATACCTAATTTTAACATTGTGCGAAATTCTAATTTACATTGTACGTTTTTCAATCCTAGCCAATCTACCTCTATTTTATTTTTCTCCTCTTTCTCCATAAAGGTGCTACGTGTGTATATATATATATATTTGTATTCGTTTTCGATTTGGTGACGTAATTAATCAAAACGATAGCTTTGTAAGGAACATATCAGTAACGTTAATTATGTGTTGTTATATATGAAAAAAATAGGACGTGTTTGCATTTATCTAGTTTAAAATTTGTATTTTGTAATTCGGTGATGTATACGAAATGGAAACACGTCCCGTGCCATTTCAGTTCTAAAGTCCAATTTTTATAAGCTCACGATTGGAGTTCTTGTCAGCAAATGTGGAATTTTCGTAACGTTTTTTTGGGGTACCCAAAGCAAATGTCTCTTTTTAGGACCCTCGAGTAACGTCACGATCACTTTTAAACGTGTCGCTCGGACGTTTCGTAATAAAGTGTCCTCAAAAATGCAGTACAAGTACCATTCCGGACGTCTCAAATCGATTTTTGTGTGTTAGCATTCGTCGAACTAACAGTCGGTTTTATTTCGCCGACGCTCTGTATAAAACGTAGGATTAACTGTGTAGATTTAATATCTCAATAAAAATAATGTTGAATTGTTTAATTTCATTGTGCCTCTGGTTATCATAGTTTGTAAAATTGTGAATAAGTCCTTATGGTTTTTCATGAGACGCAATAGGTGTATAAACGTCGAGAATAAAGTGATATTGTTTACAGTGTATAATTTCAAAAGAGAATGATAAGACTACTGCATTGAGAAGCTTTGTATTTTATGTACATGTAGAGGGTAGGAGTAATTAAATATTAAAAGTTCTTAGGTTCGTCTTAATTAATTATGATTGTGCCATATAATCATTACACTACATTATGCTATACACTACGGTTAGTAATTAATAATTATAATCAAATCTGTGCTTACTGCGACATCAATGCTTGTTCGCTACGAGAACTGCAAGTTACAGCTTCTGCACATTTCAATAATTTTATTTAATTCTAAATCAAACTGCTGCAATGTTTATTTTTTATTGTTTTGTAATTGTTAATCAAGATTAAGGATCTGTTATTGTTTTGTATACTCACTTTATTATATTTGTATTATTTTCCGTTGTCCTATAATAAAGCATATTATTATTACACAAAATTATTTTGTTTACATTTATTTTAATCTGAATCATATGATCTGAATGCTCAAATAAATAGGTAAAATTAGATGCAGTAGGCAATGCTGATCAGCTGACGGTATAACGTCATTTTAAACTAACTAACTGATAGGAATCATGAGAGCTGGCGCGTCAAGGTCATATTTGAATTGTATGAATCAAGTTTCAGAAATCGTATGTCTATTATCATATGTTATATACATTTACTATATTGCATACTTCATATTTATTGATAACCTATGTGACCTAACCTAGAAAATAGGTTAGCACAATGCCGTTGACATGTGACATGTCAATCTTGCATTTAATAACGACATACGTTTTTGTTGTTCCATATAATTTACATAGCAGACATGCGTTTCAGTTTTTATCTCTTTCATCAACATGCAAACCGAATGCGAGAAGGAAACTCATAGTGTCGAAAATTGTT
Organism: Lethrus apterus; assembly: GCA_018397195.1. NCBI lineage: Eukaryota > Metazoa > Arthropoda > Insecta > Coleoptera > Geotrupidae > Lethrus > Lethrus apterus. Next base: position 8,933 of record JAFFZR010019082.1, on the reverse strand, counting down.
GCATACAAATGGCCTTGACACGCCACCTCTCATGAATCCGACCATACTCCCAGATATCCGATATGTTAGAAAGAGGTCACTTCTCAGTCTCTGTCATTGTCACACTCATGTCATGCATTGCATAAATCGCTCATATTATGGTTTGTTGATGTGTGTAGATGTTTAATGAATATACTGTCATAATTTTGCGCTTTTTCAAGAGATTCCTACAAGAGGTACCCGGCCCTAGTTCCTTAATTTTTAACATTTTCTGAGCGCCATCTCTCTTAGCAAAGTTCAAGTGTGTAAATGAAGAAAAAGCCAATAAATACTGAATAGTTGGACCATTGTCATTGTTAAATTTATGATCTATTTTTTTAGGCTTCCGCTCATCGACGTTTACGTCCTTTTATGTAAAGTCAATCTTCAGAGTCAAAAAAAAAAAATTATTAATGGTCGATTTATAATTTCCATTTGATTATTGAATTTATAATTTTCTTACTTTGTTTATTTGATAGATTTTGGAAAAGTTTAAGTTAATTATAAATAAAAAGTGTTCAAACGCATTTGCTTTAATAAATTAATCATTAATCAAGCCGCACAGCCAGTCGATTCCCATGTACAAATGTTAATTTACCCATATGTTCGATGGTACAGCCTTACTCTGAATTAATTGCCGCACACTGCGGTTCTTTGTCCTCCCGATATAGGGCACACACCATAATTTCGATAATTAATTTCCGACATCGACATTTTCCATTTTTTATTATTTTTTCTTTCCAAAAGGATAAATCACAATTAGTCAAATGCAAAGTTGCGTTTTGAATTGTAAGGGTCGTCGGTGACCTCGAAGAAAACCGAGTCCGAGTCAAAAGGGCTGTCTCGAAGTCGTGTTGAATGAAGCCGGAGTGCGCGACATTTTAACATAAAATCCGGGACAATGTGGAACTTGCGAGGCGGAAAACTACGACAATGGGGGGTTTTCGCTTCGAAAGTTCGTTCGAATATCGGTCCATTACTGTCCATCTTCGGGCGACGATATCCGGCAGAGCTTGCTCTGATCACATTTTGAAATATTTTTTATGAACTTTTTTTTCCATCAGAAAATTTATTTTTTATTGATTCGTTTTTCTAAAAAAGTATGGATTTTCGATGGTTTAAGTTGGCATTGATGGCCTGTAGCTGACATGTTCTGTCATGCTGTATATTTTATAAGACAAAATTTTTAATATTTCAATTATTTTATTTTAAAGTGCGAGATAAATTCTCTTTTAACAAATGTTCGAATTAAAATAGTTTGTGAAAGATTTTGTACATTCGACTTGTATTCTTACTTTTCTATACGTCACTAGTTGTCAATGTCAAAATCTCAAATATGGTACGAAATGTTTATGTTTTCACATTAAGGTGTAACCAACATAAAAAAATCTCTAATACCCAACTAATTATTTATGAAATCCGATTCAAATTTTAACAGCTTTTTTTTTCTGAATAAAAATTGTTTACAAGTAACACGACTTAATTTCTCAATAATAAATGACAAACTTTGCTTTGTTACATTGAGATAACTTTATGAATAAACCGTTTGTTGGGGCACGTCTAAGGGATATTGTCTTATCTACGTGTGGGGTACGTCCTCAACAAACAGTTTCCAGTTACATCAAATGCTTCGCAAGCAAGACTGTTTAGTTGAGCGAGGGTTGGTCATATACAACGTTCTTGTAATTAAGGAACGATAAGAGCTAGCCTAAGCGTAAACTAAGTTTACGTAGACAATGCGGTTTGTGTATTGGAAGATGTCGAAAGTGTCTTCCTTCATATAGTCAATTCAACGAGTTTACCATTCCTAGTCTCGTAAATTGATAATCTAACACATTTGTGATTACAATCGAATTTATTACCAACTCGCACTTTTCCAATGACTTTCTTCCAAAAGCACGTTTTCCAATCGACGAACGCATCAAACAGCAAACATCTGGCGTCTGTCAGTGTGACGTTTCATTTTGGCGCGAGCACAATACACGACGAAATTTACACAATGCCCGTCCGCCCGAAGTAATCTCCAAACGACATTCATAATAACCACTCAAAGCGCCACGAATCATTCGGAATTCGTACACAGACAGGACGCCCGAAACGATAATCAAATTTGCCCTCAAACCCCTCGGAAGATCGAGAGGTCCGCGCGAACGGCTTCCGAAGTGACCGAACGTGTCCGGCATTACGTACGACTTCTTAATTAATTGATGTATTCCCGATTCGAGGAACGCGCGTCGCGGTCGCCTCTTCGCATGCTAACGACACAATTAACGTCATGCAAATGCGTCGGTCGCATCGAAACATTTTAATTAATGCGGGGACCCGATAAATTGCCTCCGGAAGAGGTTTTCGACGTTTTTGGAACGCGCGACGTTCCGCCAGGAATTAATTCCGTCGTCCCTTACTGCTAAATTGTGTACAGTAAATGACGTTGTCGAAAGGGTTTTGGAACGGAATTGACATTGATTCGTCTTTTATCTTTCTTCCGTTTTTATAAAAGCTAAACAATTGGTAGAGTTGAAGATTGAAAAAGGATTGCGAGACGACGGACTCGACAGCTATGCATGGTTGATGGTGGAAGAAAGTCGATGCAAATTGCTGGAAATCAATGAAATATGAAGATAATTGAAGATAATGAAATTTTTAGATGAAGGGAGGAAAATATATGGGAACGACATGTTGAAAGAGTGCGATGGAAAATAATGGAATTATGAATAAGGTCGGATTTCGAGAATTATAATGAACGGAGAATATGGAATGTTAAGGTGACAAACCGTACTCCTTTTTATTCTTTTGTATTCCCTTTTTAATTCCTTTTTGGCCTTTTGAATTTCAATCACGGAGCGAACCCAACCAAAAAATAAAATGTAAGATTTTTAAAAATCGATATAAAGAGTTAATCTATTTACAGAGAAAAAGTAAATAATTTTTTATAACAACATTTAAATCTAGCCGAGTTTGGTCAGTACTTTCGCATCTCATGCAACTCAGCGACAGACTGGATAAACGTAGCCTTCCACGCCTTCCGTTGTGGCCTGGCCTATTCGATGTTATAAACATACATGAAAGGCAGCAGCTGTTTGCATTTCTCCATCACCATCTTCTCACCTTTTTACACATGCACGAAGCCACTTTTCTATGATTTCTGTGGATTGTTTCACCATAAAATAAACAACATAACTACCTCTATTATTACTATATAATCTTTTTTTTTATTATTACTTTATCTGGAATTAATTTTCCGAACTTTGAGGAACGAAACGAACGACCGAATAAACACATTTTTCTTTATTGAGCGCGTTGAAATTTTTTTAAATAAATCGAAAAGATGGCAAACGAAGCAAAGTACGTCGTTACTTGTCGCGCCGCCTTCGCCTTCGCTTTTTGTTCGTTTTCCGCGCGCGCGTTTTCCACGAAATGAAGTTTATTTCCCAAAGACGAGATCCAAACAATTTTCTTCTGGACGTTTGACGCTCGCGACGACTAACGATCTGCGTGCACACGGTTCGGACAAGCGTCGTCGTCCGTCTATTTTTACGCGAACTTTTGAGATTTTCGACGGAGACGCGCGCCCTTTTCGACTTTTGTTTTCTCCCGGAGGTATTTCGCGTCGGGACGCGAGGATTGAATACCAATGCAGGTCTCGAAGGTCATTTATTTCATTTTTTGTTCGCCTATTGACATTCCATTATTCTCGGCGAGTTCGCAAAGTGTTTAGAAACTGTGTGCATCGAGAGAAGAAGAAGTATAAGTTGAGAGCGCGGTGTTTTATGTCGGAGGAAATTCGACTTTTCACGAAAATCGTTTAAAATCCTTCTCCATCTGTAGTTTAAAATGTCGGTTAAAAGTAATGGAATTTAAAATTCCATTGGGGAGTTTCCAACTAGATACAACCGTAAATTATTTTAACATATTTTGAAATATATGACTGAAGCGCGGGCTGAGTTAAAAATCTTGGAAAAAATAGATAAGCCGTCAAGAAGAGGAGGAGCACAAGAAAATCGAAGGTTAATGGGAAGATTAATTAATTGTTAATAGGTAGGAAGATGCCAATAAAGGTTTTTTTTGTATTGATCCTCTCACACTAGTTGCAGATTAACGTTAGTTTCTGGGTTATACCCGTCGTCAGTACAGCTCATGTATGAGTCGATCAATTCAAGCTCGTGCATGAGGTGAGAATTCTTAAACAGTGTTTTTTATTTCCAATAGCAACGAACGTAGGGTGCATAAATTTCATATTTTCATAAAAGTACACGTGAAAGCTTCAAGCTTGTAGAGTGTAATCAAAAAAAAAAAAAAATTAGTCAAAGTAAGCCATGAACAAAAATCGGCATGTTTTTACTTAAACCACTATTGACTACTTAATGTCAAATTGACGTTTGTTAAAAATGTTCAATAGGAAAATGCTCCTGAAATTCTTCATATCAGGCAACGTAAGAATATTGTCATTTACCGTTTCCTGTTTCATTTCCATTTCTAAAATAGGATTCTAAAAGCAAAGCTTTGAAGTGTTTTGACATTTTTGACAAACGTCAATTTGACATTAAGAAATAAATAGTGGTTAAAGTAAAGACATGCTGATTTTTGTTCGTGGCTTATTTTGACTAATTTTTTTTCGATCACACCGTATTATTGTTAACTTCGTGACGCATTAAAAAAATAAGCAAGTTTTAATCTAAAACGCGGAGGACCGTTCGAAAACATCTAAATCGAAACAAAAAACAATCCAACCTTTACGATAAAATCTTAAAAACACATTCGACGCCTTCTAATCTTAATTCCATCTGAAGCGTTTCAATCCCGACGTTTGTTTTTCGATTCGAGCCGCCATCAGCAGTGGACGTTTCGTGCCGATTTTTTTTTAAACGAATCTAGTCTTCTTTCTTTCGTCGTCGAAACGGTCATAAATTTGCGCGTTATCGATTACGTGCAAGAGCATTTTCCGATCGGATCGGTCGGTAGTTTACGACGAACGAAGGAGAAAACATTCGAAAGCTCTTTGGTCAGTCAATGGATGAGCTTTTACGGTCGAAAGTAAAAACTTTCCCCCCCGAGGGCGATCATCGTGTTAATATAAATGACCCATTCCCCTCTCACGCCCGCCAAATGGGATCATGGCCTTAAAGTCGTTTCGTAGCGGTTCCTCGTAGGCAACGGCTACGACCTCTTAACTCGAGTCTGTGAAGGGCGTGCAATAGGCTATTAAGCTCGGCGAGGTTCCCGCTGTCCTTACCCTTTCCTTTCTTCGCTCCGTCTCGCTCCGGGGATGTGCTTTAAACCGGACGTGCCGGATCGACACTATTGTTTTACGAGTTGGGGAAGTGACGTGTTGTCGGAACGATCCGGTCCGCGATAGCACGAAACTCGACGCAGATTGCGGTCGTATCGATCTACGTCCATCTCGTCCATGTTTCGCGTTTGTGCGTTGTCCGCAGCAGTTAGAAAGTCTGATGACTGGTTGGCGCGCACTGTAGAACCGAGACGGCTCGGGCGAATCTCTATTCGGAGATTCTAACGTCTTTGATTGAACGTCGGATAATTGGGTTTATTAACGCTCGACGAGAACGCGAAACGTCGACGTTCGACGTCGCGGAATATCGGATTAGCGAAGCTCAAATGCGGATGGAAAAGGTGGAGTCAAAGATGCAATTCGGACGTCTTTGTTCTAAACCGAATATGAACGTTGAATCGAGATCTCAAAATCTAAGAATGAACATTATTGGTTTAATGTGTAGATATACAGGTTCATTCACGTAAGTGGTTCGTTAGAACTTTTCCGTGTTTCAGAAATATATCAAGTCTAATAACTTGGGATTATAAGCTACCCCACCTGATCTCTTATTCAAAATTATTAGCGCTCTTGTATCACTTCCGGTTGTACCGGAAGTGCATACCGACTTTGTTATTTTAAATGGAATGTTATATTTTTTCATCGTTTTTCAGATTCTACTCACAATTCTACACCAAAACTTATAAGGGTACCTTATACTAAAATCTAGCCGTTTTGGAGTTTTTTTTGTTTTAGATAAATTTTAACAATTGCAAAGGAATATTAAAAAATCTGTATCTGTGCACATGAAGTCTTCATTTCTGGCATTTTGCTAGTGGATACCATGGGCCACGGAATGATGATGTTAAAGTTACTAGGAAGTATACACGGTCGCTCAAAATTAGCGGTAGTAGCTTACCGAAGGGTCAAATGGGATAAAAATAATGGGAGAACTATAAGCCGTTATTGGACGTACCACAATCGCTTTCTTTCCACTTTCCATTTTCCACAAGAATAAATGCGTTTCTTATTAAGAAATTCTTTGATACTTCAAACTTTTTTGCTTGGAAACCACGTCGATATACCGTGTTGTGTTGGAACCGGCTTGATTTCTCAAGAACAGTTTATCGGATTAAATTGAAATTTGGCACCTATAATGGAGTTAAAATCTTTTAACTGTAATTTTTCAACTGTTTATATTTATTTATATCCGAGATACTGGGCAACCTTGATTTTTTTTTTAAGTGGCATGATAGGTCAAATTTCATATAATTGAAAAGCTTATTTTTTCTGAGTAGGGTCAAGTGGGGTAATTGTAAACTAGGGGTAATTATGAACAGTGCTTAATATTATTAGAATTTTAAAATCGAATGGACCCGCACCTTTACGCCATTTGATACAACCCAGCCGGTAACGCACCGCACAATTTAGGTCCAATTCAACGGATTGAACGTGTGATGTTGCGAAAAGTTTAGAGTGTTGTTTTTAACTTCGTAATTCGTTTCAGTAACTTCACTTATATTTTACATTAAAGGCACTGAACGATAAGTTTCGAACTGTCTATTGTTTATAATGATAAATTTGTGATGTAAAGAAACTTATTTCTTTGACCTAAGTTCAAGGTTACTAATTTACTCGGTACAAACAATTGTTTACAATTACGCCAATGAAATGTATGTACTTGTGGGGAAAATGTAAACGCTATCTTTGGGTAAATAAAAAAAACATGTCTTTCTTTCCAGAAAAGAAAAAATATGCCCAAAATGTAAGTAAAAAAAAAAAACTGTAGAGTGGTTCACTCAAGACGTTTATAAGTCCGGTCAATGACGTAAGAAACAAAAATTGCACTTATCGTCAGGCTTCATAAAAATATAATTCACTTGCATTTTTGTTCTCATTGCATGTTTCAACTGGAAAATCACGTCTCCGAACAGCTTCCCGATCCAAACCAGCATTTCCAATTCCCTAACAAACTTTACTAGTAGATCAATTGGACATCGAATAAGGTGTTTACATTTACCCCATATATTTGCACAATATAACTTTTCGATAGGGTAATTGTAAACAGTCCTCGAAAGTCAGATAGTAACTCGTATGAAGGTAAAATTTGGAGAAAATCTTTAAAACAGTTGAAACTATATGGGTATTATTACAGTGGTCAACAATTACTCGTTAAACACAAAATATGAAATTTCAAATTACAGAATACAAAAAACGTTTACGTTTACCCCACTTGACTATACTCACTAGAAAAATTGCACTGGTGTTTCTTATCGAATATCTTGATCCAGTGACAACAATAAACAGCAGTACATAACGACTAACGACAGCAAAGATATGTACAATTTTACACTATGACAATGCAAAACCCCACACAGCATTTGCGACTAAAGAGGCAATTCAGAAACTCGGATGGTCATCCGCTTTTAGTCTTGAATTAGCCCCTTCGGACTTCCACTTGTTTGGCCCAATGAAAAAAAATTTTCAAAGGCATCAGATATGATGCAGTTGACAAAGTGATACTGGCTATAAAACAGTAGGTGAAAAATACGGATAAATCTGATTTCCAAAGTGGATTTGAGCGATAGGTTGAATGGCATACATGTTTAAACAGGGAAGGACACTAATTAATACGTTACTTAAATCAATATGATTGAAATTTACTTTGATCTGCATGACATTATTTAATTCATTTCAACGTATCGTTATCGTTTATACAGTGTGCTTACTAAACAGGGGCGAAAAATTCAGCGGAATATTCCTTAGGCTATTTTAAGATTTTTTTGTCCTAAGATGATTTTCGGAAAGACGCTTCATTACGAAGATACAAGGCGATAATAG
>JAFFZR010019081.1:0-11487 GCA_018397195.1 Lethrus apterus | reverse complement strand
CTATTTATTGGTATATTAATTTTTCTAGTTCTGAAACTTTAGTTAAACTTCACAGGTCACCCCAGCGTATTAAGAAGACCGTATTAATGTTAATAGCCCTGAAGACATGTACAAGACGACGTAGATGAAAGGGACAACTACTGTGGGTAATAAAACGTAACATTAGTCTAATTTCTAATTAAATATATTTTTCACCATAGAGGTACTGACAATATTTATTTACCTTTTTAACCAGTTCTAGCAAATCTTTTAAGAATCCTCTTAATTCTTCATTTTCTATAGTGCCATTATTGTCCTAAAACAATGGGATACATATTACAATATCATATTTATGTTTACCGGAAACTCACTCTATCGTATAAAGAAAATACCCTCTCGATGTCATCTTTGGTTAACTTTGTAGCGCCCTAAAGTAAAATGAACAATTAATGAGTTATAATTATTTAACATGTTAACAGTACATATATTTTTTGTTATTGTTATTTAAAATACTTCATCTTTCTGACAATAATTTTCTTGTGAAGAAAACGGGTTTTAATTTTAGTAGAAGACGTAGACGATAATTGTTCACAATCGCATAATTAGAGGATAATATAGACCCACTTTAAATGGTCGTATGCATTTTTGTAACACGGTCGTATAGAAAATGCTCAAATCATATAATATAATATCGAATTTAGAAAGCAATATTAGCGACCCATTTGTTAAATATGGATATGTGTATGAGAGAAAAACCTGTCATAATTAAAGAATATACAAGATCATACATGGTTCGTTAGAACTTATATTTTTTCATTGTTTTTCAGATTCTACTCACAATTTTACACCAAAACTTATAAGGGTACACTATACTAAAATCTAGACGTTTTGGAGTTTTATGTTGTTTTAAATAAATTTTATCAATTGTAGTGGTATATTGAAAATTCTGTATTTCCGGAAATATTGCACTTGAAATCTTCATTTTTGGCGTTTTGCTAGTTGATACCATGGGCAACTGAATGATGTGTTAAGGTTACTAGTAGGTATACTAGGCCGCTCAAAATTAGCGACAACTTCCAACAACTTCAAATCAGGAAAAATCAATTTTTTTAAATGGAAGATCTATATATTACTGCATTTTTAAATGCACTTAGTAATTCTATATCGATTGTTACAAGGCATACAAACCATTTTTTATAGTTTTTGAGTTATAAGCAATTTTCTAAGAATGCCGTTTTAACCCTTCTTTAGTCAGCTTTGCATGTCATTATAATTAAGTATTATGATTGTCTATTTTGACACTTGTCTTTGGTTTGACATTAGTATAAAGACATAATGGTTGATGTAGTAAACACAAATAACGATATTTTGAATGTGGGAAAGTAGTGGATAGAGCATACACCTACTTTTAACGAAAGATATCAAAATTTGCCACCAATAAAGAAAAAATTTAAAAAAGTGGAATCTAATTTTCTGCGTTTCTGCAATTAGTAGCTTTTTCGAAATGCAGAAAATTTGATTCCAATTTTTTCTTCATCATTGTTGGCAAATTTGAACATTTGGTATCAAAGTAGACAGTCATAATACAGTGAGATCGAAAAAAAGATTAGTCAAAGTAAGCCATGAACAAAAATCGGCATGTCTTTACTAATAAACCACTATTTATTTCTTAATGTCAAATTGACGTTTGTCAAAAATGTTGTCCAAACAAATCAAAGCTTTTCTTTTAGAATTTTATTTTTGAAATGGAAATGATACAGAAAACGGTAAATGGCAATATTCTTACGTTGCCTGTTATGAAGAATTTCAGGAGCACTTTCCTATTGAACATTTTTGACAAAAGTCAATTTGACATTCAGAAATAAATAGTGCTTTAAGTAAAGACATGCCGATTTTTGTTCATGGCTTACTTTGACTAATCTTTTTTTCGATCTCACTGTACTTAATTATAATGACATACAAGGCTGACTAAGATCACTAAATAGGGGTTAAAAAGGAATTCTTATGGGAATTATTCAGAAAATTTCTTATAACTAAAAAACTATACAAAAAATGGTTTGTATGCTTTATAACAATCGATGTAGAATTACTAAGTGTATTTAGAAATGCAGTAATATATAGGGGGTTCTATTTAAAAAAAAAATATTTTTACTGATTTGACGTTGTTGGAAGTTGTCTCTAATTTTGCGCGGCCCTGTATACTTCCCGGTAACTTTAACATCATATTTCCGTTGCACATGGTATCAACTAGCAAAATGCTAGAAAGGAAGATTTGAAGTACCACTACAACTGGTAAAATTTATTTAAAATAAATAATAAACTCTAAAAAGCTAGATTTTATTATAGGGTACCCTTATAATTTTTGGTGTAGAATTGTGAGTAGAATCTGAAAAACAATGAAAAAATATAAAATTCTATTTAAAATAACAAAGTTGGTACGCACTTCTGGTACAAATGGAAGTGATACGGGAGCGCATATAATTTAGAATAAGAGATCAGGTGGTGTAGCAAGTTATTAAATTTAATATAATAGAACACGTAAAAGTTCTAACGCACCACTTTCGTGAATGACCCTGTATATTTTTCATATTCGCCTTTCATATTTTCAAGAATGCTTTGAGTTATAAAACTAAAGTCGTTTGCAAATAACTTACATGTAACGTTAGTTTAGAAAGGTTTGAACATTTTTTTTACAATAACTCGATAACTAAGGAGAAGTTGAAAAAATACACATATTTAACTTATGGATCGTGAGTTCTGGAACATACGGTAGACAAATCATATTTTGTGACAGTTTAATTCGCACATAAATTTTAAACCAGTTTCAAAAGCAAAATAAACACTATCAAGATATATAAAAAATATTAATATTGAATGTATTTTAAATAACAAACAAGATGAATGTAGACGTGTACAATGTGTAAATGATTGTTTGATATATGCAATTTCATAACATAGAAAGACAAGCATTCATGCAGCAATATCATCTAAGTGCTTAATCTAATATTACAAAGAATATAAATTTTGATTACATTTTCATGAAAAAATATGAACACAAGTATATTTGATCCGGATTTAAATTTAATTGAAAACATTTGCTCTCTGTGTATGGTCATTTCAATTTTTGAAATATTGATAACATTACTTCTTATAAATATTAAGTTCTAATTTTTTCTTGAAAGAAGTTATGATATTTTGTGTGCATGACTCGATTATATGCATACTTACTTCAATTCCTTCCTACGAATTAGCGACAAAGACAGACAAACAAAGCCGTGCCACAATTATACCTTTTTAAATATCGTAATTTAAATATTTGATTTTATTTTACATGGAATCTAAATTATTGAATGTTTTATTAGTCCTGTTTAGTCTAATCTTGGTGCACAAGGAAAATATCTAAAATGTGCTATATAGAAGATAAGATAGTAAGAATAACAGAGCATAATAATTAAAATATATATCTTGGCATTCTAAAATAATTTCACTCAGTTTAATATATTGTGTAATTTGTTGTGTCATAGAATTAAGGAAACACTCCTTTTGCGTTTTGTCTTGCACAAAGAGACGTGTTGACACAATTGAAAAATTAAAATACTTTTGGTACCTCACTTACCTTGAAGACCTGTCTACACAGAAAGTTTTCTTTTACAGGAAGTAACCTGAAACAAATATTTATTTGATAATAAAATAGACATTGATGAAATATTATAAATTATCTTTTTTTAATATTGCAGTTTTTCAGTATTTCACATTTACGTACTATTATAAAAAATATATAATTTCAAAATCATTTTTCATTTATTTAACTTTATGTCTTACCAACTAGGAATTTTAATTACATTGCTGCAAACATCACCTTTATTTAACTGAAATTTAAGAAAATTATACATCCTAAGATATCTTCCTTTAATATGTATTTTTCAAACTTCAAGTACACATAAGAGTAGGCAATTACTTCAAGCTGCGCTACAGGAAAGATAAATCCTTTGTTTTATGTGTAATAAATTAGCTGTACTGAGAGACAAATGTTATACGCAAACTTTAACAAGAAATATATAACCTGTGTTACGTCCGAAGAGCCTGTCTCCTACAAAATTTTGAAGTAGCGTCGAGAAGAAAAATACTTTTTGTACAATTTTCCTTTCCAGAGACACAGAAATTTTGTGTATCACACTCACATAATATTAGAATTGCCTTCAAAAAGTTTTCACAATTAACTTTGTAAAATAAATGGAAATTAAATATTAAAAAAGTTAAGATTTATGCTAAAAATGTCAGAGATTTTATTCTTTTGAATAATTCAATTTTATTATTTGTTATTTACACATTATACAACAATTTTTGATCTGTGATACTTTTTACGTTTCTGAAGTTGCTTAAAAGGATCTTCCTATAGAAACAATAACGGTTACTTTAAACTACTCTTACAAATTAATTAAAAACTCCACTTACTTAGCCATTTCCGATAACTGCAGCCTACCATCTTTATTCGAGTCGAACACCTGCAACTGAAACGCCAAATTGAACGAACTTTGTTTTTCATAATAGTATTGTTAGGTACGAACCAAGTAAGTAATTAAGGTACGAACCATTGTGTCTGTGTATTCAATAAGCTTGTCTTCAGATACATCGTTAATTTTCTTGGCTTCTTTAAGTAGATCTCTCAAAAAATTCTAAAATAAGTTATTAATAAAGTTCTGAGATAAATACAAATAAGTGCCTCAGGTTAACTCAGTTTTATAACAAAAAAAATCCTTTACGTCTTGGAGAGTTACATTGTCACTGATAATTTTTCTAATCTGAATTGGATTGTTACAAATATTATTTTTGCATAAATAATAATAAATAATAATAATAAATATGACGTCTGATAAGTGGTAGCTAGTATATGTTTAAATAATAAGTATATACGTTTGTGCTCACTTTCAATTCATCGGCTTCAATATAACCACTCCCATCGGTATCGTATTCCCTCCAAATCTATAACAAAAGCACTAAAGATAACACGAAATTTATGTAAACACAAACTTTTTATACTTTCATAAATTCAACGCTGGATTCGAGAGGATTGTCAAAGCGAAAAAGCAATAAAAAATTCTCTTCCATTGGTAGTAACTGTGCCAGCTGCAAAAATCACAATAAAATAAGAAACTTAACGGTCGCAAGCACGTACCTCTCGGATATCAATTTTTCCATCTTGGTTGTCGTCATAAGCTTCCATAAAACAAGCTTTTAGTTCAATGAGCATTTCGTCCGATACAGCCTGAAAATTAAGTGATAATATCTTTAAGCTTCGAGTTATATTAAAAGAAAATCTAAATTTGCATACTTTCGTTGAGTATCTTTAAATTCTGTTTTTTTCCCTCTCTCTATAGAAATTTGAAATTAGCTAATGTATTTTGGAATTATATAAATTTTCTTTGGAACAATGGCAGCAATTATTTATAATTGAATAGATGGGTTTGGATATTGCATTAACATATTTGAACAAAAATCTTAATCTTTTTAAGAAAGACCAGTTCAACGGAAATATTTTCAACAGCAAAAGCTTTGTTAAATGGAAATTATCACATTTTATATTACTTTTGGATTTTAAGTCACCTATAAATAAATTCATATGCTATTCATATACGACCTACTAAAAACTATATTAACTAAATTAATATTAATATTAGAACAAAAACAATCTATCAAATTCAGATGTTTGAAAAAAATCACTTTCATCGGCAATGTTTTTAATTAAAAATTAACGATTTTACCTTTCTAAGCATTTTTAAGTGGCAGTATAAATATTTGAGAAATAGGTAAAGATTATCTCTCATACACATAATTTTAGAAAAAAAAAAAAATAATAATAATAAATAAATAATAATAATAAGAAACATACACAATTATTCTATAAAAAAAACCGCATAGCCTCATCTATGATTGACAGATACTATAGGCTGAGATTTTTTTTGTGAAATTATGTACAGTTTTTGTCAAATTAAATAAGACAAGGCCAGCAACCGAGTGATTGGAATATTACTGGTTGCCTGCATTTGCTTCCTTTGAACATTTGCGGGGAGAACTTGATTGTTAACGTTTCCTCGCAGCGTGCGATTTTCGGTAAAGGCGTAAAGGGTTTATGGCCAATATCTGTTTCGCATAAAATGCAAATTTCCTTAAGTGCAGTGACAATATTCACATTGAAAACATTGAGAAACTGAATTTTAATAAAACCTAGCCAATTATTTACAATAGTTTAATTATTGCGTTATTAATTTCTCACATTTCCAGTTCAACATTTCTGTCGCATGTCCTGATGAGTTTAGGATCCTAATTGTTAAATTGTTATTGTATTAAAATTTGTTTAATTTGAGTTTTTGTATTAATTTATTTGTAACACTCCTTTCTCTTTTGCAGTAAGTATTTTATACGCATATAATTTTAGTCTTATATATAACCTTATAAATTACCAGGGTCTATTAAAATAATTTCTCATGTAAAATATTATTAAGTATATAAATTATATAGTCGTATAAAGTACACAATCCTATTGGAAAATTTTAATAAGAATTGTATTGACAATGGTAAATAAATAAATATTGAACATAAACAGTTAAATGCATAATTAATTACAAGACTTTTACTTAAGTTTCACAAGAAACGGTACTCGAATAATGTAGCCCTTTTTCGAGAGTGAACAAAATTCACTAGAATGTGGATCATAAATGTTGGAAAACGAAACAAAACAATTTCAAGGGTGGCTGATTTCTGAAGTTTGCACAATATAGGGACGGCAGTAAACAGTGAAACGGTGGACCCAGTGAGACAGCAAAATTATTCAAAATACGTGCCTTTTTAAATCAACTTCAAGCGGTCACGTATGTGCATAACCAATAGACAAACGCGCGACGAAGCTCCGGCGCCTTTATGCAATTCCAACAAATTTATTTTAGAGAAAGTGCATATCTAAAGGTAAGTTCTGTACTTTTTATTTTGTCGTTTCAAACGTTCTGATCTTTAGTGTTCTAAATACTTCAACACATTTATTTCATAAGATACATATGTTTGTACAGCCACAGAACCACAGAAGCATGTCTCATTGTGTACTTAGCTGTATCTTAGCATTAGGTGACCATTTCAATGTATTTTTCAGACATGGCTCATTTAACAAGAAATAGAAAAAATGGCGCTACATCAAAGGAAGCTATGGCAAGAGCTGTGCGACTGGTTACAGCTGAGCATGGTTCCATAATAAAGGCCGGCGAACATTGCACCATTAAATTCCACACTCTAGCAAGATGCGTCAAAAAAGCTGGAAATGAAGAAGGCGGAAACATCGAAAACGTACGCATAGACCCAGTTTATGCCAATAGACAGGTTTACACCGAAGAAGATGAACAAATGCTAGTAGAATATATTGTAACTTATTTAAAAATGGTCTATGGACTCACCACAGAAGGCGTGAAAAAATTAGCCTATGAATTTGCCACAGCCAAAACTGTTGGAAACGAGTGGATACGATCTTTTCGAAAACGGCGTGGAAACCTAAGCATTCGCCAGCCTGAGTGCAGCCGACTCAAATCTTTTAAGGAGTTCAACGTTCCATGCAACCTTGAAAAATATTTGAGAGAAGAACGATGGATTGAAAGACCCTCTAGAATATATAATCTAGACGAAACTAGTACAACTGTCCAAAGTTGAAACAAATCGACATGTGGAAATGCCTGCAATGGTTTTTCCTAGGAAGAAATTAAAGAACACATGATACATGGAGCTACTAGGATTGGTAAATCAAAGCAGTTGGCTGACGGCTGAATTGTTTATGTTCACATCACCAGACGCTCGTGAAGTTCCAAAGAAAACCCTTCGCTCTTACTGTATGATAGCCATGAGGGTCACTTATCGGTTGGTATCATGAATATGGCTAGAAATAATGGAGTTACCCTTCAAAGCATGTTATTATGCTGCTATCGCATCCGGCTTCTTCAGTACCCCAAATTACCAATCACGATTTACGAAAGAGCAGAGTGCGTTGGTATAGCTCATTCGAATGCATTTACCCCTACTAATATTATGGAGGGATTCAGAAAAGCTGGAATTTTTGTCGATGATACAGTTTTCACTGAAGATGATTTTCTAACATCCGCTGTTACCGACAGACCACTGCCGGAAAACCAGGATCAACCATCTGCATCAACTTCTACCGACATACAACCAAGTAAAAATGCAGAAAAAGAAATACAGGAACCTGAAAGGCAATCGCTCCGAACTCCCACGTCAGAAGATCGAGAAGAAAATAAAAGAAATTCATTAGAATAAGGCACAAAATCGCATGTAATCACTCCAAAATCAATCAAAGCTGCACTCAGAAAAACAGACAGAAAACCTAGAAAGAAAGGCCGAAGTGCTAGCATAACTGACACGCATGACAAGACAGCAATAGAGGAAAATGCAGAACGACAAAAAAAAATGCGAACGTGCAAAACAAATAAAAAGGAAACTAGGAACAAAAAGCAGCAAAAGAGTTGTCGATGGCAAGAATGGAGAAACTAGAAGGTGAATGTTTGATCAAGATGACAGGAACAGTTATTACAGCAGTGGTGAAGATTACTAACTGTGGGCGACAAATCTTCCGATGATGATGACTGAATTCCTCTCAAGATTTGAAAAAAAAAACATGACTTCGCCTTGGTGAAGTTTCCTAGTGAAGTGTTTTATATTGGTAAACTATTGTCTGATATCGATGATGAAGATGACTACGAAATTTCTTACATGAAAAAAAGTAAAAAACTTGGAGGTTCCTCCAAGTTTCCAAATGTTATGCAACGTACGTTAAAAAAGAAACTCTCACAGTGTGTCTGACTCTCACTCTCACATCGTCTCACTCTGTACCGCACTTGGTCCACACTGAGACGACTGTCATAATTTTTTGGTGATTTTTAATGGATTGTTCTTAATTTTTTAATAATTGTAATAAAGCCTTATAATATGTTGAAGTTATGTTAATACTAATGTTTTGAATCAATTAATTAAAGTTAATTGAGTTAATTGGAGTTTCTCATCAAAATGTTTCCGTCTCACTGTGTACAACGTTCCCCTACAAAATAGGTCATTAAACTCCACTTGTAAAGATCTAAGGCGCACTTCTAATATATTCTTTTGCAACAAACAATAATCGCCCATTTCAATTTATTATATTTATTTTTGTTGATTTTTATACTTAATTTAATAAATAATGTGTACCAATGATTTCATTTTCTTTCTTTTCAAAACCGTTATTCGCAAATTATTTCAATGTTAAAGTTTATAAAATAGAAATGCAATGCAATTGCAAATTCATGTAATTAATATAAGTTTAATATTAGAAAATTGTTCTTAGTAAAGAATGAATTTCAAACACGTCACCAACAGTTGCGTTTACATTTGAGGGGTTCTAATCGCACACAAAATTTACATATCCAGTTATATAACCGTATCGTAAACATTTCTTTTCTGCAGAGGGTTCGTATGAAGAAATATTCAATGAAAGCAAAAGCATCAGTAATACTCCAGTCGCTCGGTTGTGCAGTCAACTGGGCTTGTCTTATTTAATTTGACAAAAACAGTACCTGCATATTGAATATACACTTAGAAAAAGATCTCCCCTCTCGGTTCATCATAAGAAAGCAAATACTTTAAATTTGAGAAATTAGTTAATCCAATGTCAATATTTTCCTCGACATTTTTGTGTAAACCACTTTTGTTTGTTTGTGGACAATCTCTGTCATTTCCATTCGTTTGAGAAAACTGAAATTTTGCAAAATTCTTGACAACTTGTGAAGAGCAATGAATTTTTTGTTATGATTAATTACTTACCTCGGGTGCTATGTCGGTAATATTGGCACTTGAGACAAATTCCCTTAAAAATCCATCGAGTTCCGTTCCTTCGATGTATCCATTTCCTGAAACACTCCAAATATTAATTTCAAAATGAAGGCATAAATAACAAAAAATCACATACGAATATTGTAATTACATAGGTATATACAGTTTTATGTTTTAATTAATTAAATAGTTAAAATTCAACTTTACGTTCCAAAACCATTTATTTTGCTGCAATTTGTTGACTGTAAATGTTTTATGTAAACATAAAATATGAACCAAACTACAAAGGAAACTGATTACTTTCAGCGTAAATGCACTTTTATATTCAATAACTAAACACAATGTATTTTTCGTTGTATTAATTTATAGAAAGTTCTATCGGTATTCCGTACTGGCTTTCATATTTTAAAAATATAAATAAATATAAATAACTGACCGTCTTTATCATAATGGCTCCAAACCTCCATGAATTGATTGGCCGATAACTTTTTAAGTTCCCTGGACTGCGGATCTCTGTACTGGCGCATAAAATTACTTGCTTTTTCTAAATTTAACTTCTTATTAGCTAATTGATCGGCCTGAGCAGTCATTTTTGACGATCTGCAACAAAAGTTTTTATAAAATTACATAGTAATTACTGTCATAGAAGTAATATCAGATTCTCATTAAAACAAAAACTTATGTAAAGTTTTAATTTCAATCTAGATTTTAACTTTATACGGCGTAACCTTGCAGAACTTGGCACTATTAGATTTACGAACTTTGGTCTTTCATTATAGTTAATATAGTTAATGATATTTTTTGTCATCTACAAAGTTTAGCAATTAATTATTTTACACCTTCATTTATACAAGCCTACATACTCTTGTATAAAGCAATACTTGCTTTATATAAAAAAAAAAAATAAAGCCGACATTTTATTTAAAGTCGACTTTAAAAATATTATGAAACCCGGCGTTATTTTTGAATGTTTTGTTTAATTCTGATGCATAAATCACTAGTATTTGTCTATGGAATGTAATTCTTTGTTTGACTGAATTTATTACTATATACAAGATGACTGACGAAAAACCTTTGGCGGTGTATCTTGCTTAGTTTTTATCCGATTTGAACAAATTATACATCAAATGAAATCACTTTACAAACACTTTGACATGGACCAAAGTAATATTTTTTCTTGCTCCCAGTTTTTGACAGATGACAGTCAACTTTCTTTTTTCAAATTGCACTGAATATATTTTTTATGCATTCTTATGGAGAATTTTTTTCTGAATACCCTTAAGTAAAAAGATAAAGCAAAAAAATTATTTTAATTGAAAAAAAAATGAAAAATTCAAAAATCTAGTAACCAGAATTAGAGCAATAAAAATTGTAGGTGCTCAAAATTGCCTCCGTGCTGTTCCAGACACTGTCGACACCGTCTAGAAACGTCCATCGTTGCATTCAGTAAAAAAATGGGGGTTATTTCCTGACAGACTTCCACTATCCTTCGCCGTAAAACTTCTCGGCTATCCGGAGGAGTAAAATAAACTTTGTCTTGGATGTAACTCCATAGAAAAAAATCCAACGGATTCAAATCTGGGGATCTAGCCGGCCAGCGAATTGGTCCGTAAGTTCCTATCCATCGATCACCGAAATTATTATTTAAAAATG